>JASAND010007929.1:0-17022 GCA_030248195.1 Trissonchulus latispiculum | reverse complement strand
GCGCTACAGTAGGATTAATTTCAGTTCAAAGTGCAACTGTTCAGGTACAAAGGCTGCCTCCGTAGTACAAAGTGTCTCTCTAGCACATAAAGTGCCTGCATAGGACACAAAAGTGCCTCTATAGTACAGGTGCCTCTGTAGTACTCTGAATGCCTCTGTGGTATTCTAAACGTGCCTCCGTAGGACTATAGGGATTTTGGATTGACTTTTGCAGGTACAAATGTTGCAATGTGTCAACTCGTGAGATTTGGATGTTGCGATCGTAGATAAAATGAAATGTTTGTCAGGGAACGACAAGTACACAAACTTATATTTGCATACAAAATGTACAAACATGTAGCAAGTTAAAAAAACTAAAGCATCCATTTAAGGTCTGGAAATAGTTCCCAGTTATTTAACTTCTTCGTCTCTTCCAAACCATCCTTCAATTTCCCGTCCTAAATCAAAGGGCTGGCTCCGCGAGCAGACTTTGGATAAATTCGACAAATACCTAAGCCTTGTCACATTCATTGTTTGTCGATAATGCTTGAATCGTTGCAAGGATCTTTACCTGAAATAGAACGTTAGGGCATATATTAATCGATATATGCTAAGATATACTGTAAAAAACAAATTTAGTATAGGTATCTGACAATTGCATTCACTTTACTACTGAAGGAGTTGTAGTCTAGCTACATTTAACAGCACTTTAGGGTGTGGGGAATATTGAGTATTTTTAGAATTAGTTTTAATTTGAGTTCAATTTTCTGCCGCCTAGATGCAAGAAACACCTTAACGTTGAAATTACGTTAAACAAGTTGGCCCCAAAAGCGGCAATATTCCTTGGTGGACCTGTAATAATTTCAGTAGCAAGTGTTAAAAAATCGCCACCAATATACTACATGCTTCCAATAAATTCATCAATCAATGACGATACTATTTCCAGGCAGTGCCAGCATTCCTTGACTCACAGTTGAGCTGAAGAGTACAGCTCAACTCAGTTAACCATCAACGACAGATGAGCAAAAAATTGAGGAATAGTAATAAAATGTTTAAGCTTTTTTAGGTTTCCAATGAAGAGTTCTGTCCATGCAGTAGTCGCTACAGCTCATTCATATTCTTTTATAAATTCTACCTGTAACTCCTTCAAATGTGACAAGGAGTATATATTTCTATAGGATATGGTCACTTTTTATATGGAGTACTCTGTTTTCGCTGACTGTTGTCTCAACAACCAACATATTCACTCATTCGGAAATAAATTAATGTTTAGCAGACATGTTTTTATTCCAATTCGATACAATACAACTGGTCTATTATGACCATAGATGACGTTGAGCGTTGACTCTAGCTCATGCGTTGGTAATTTTGTGGGATCAATTCAAGAAAATTCAGGAACCTTAAATTACCGTAATTTTGGTGTAATTTAAGCTTTGAATTTGAAGATGAGCTTGAGCACACATCTTCAAAATCCCTAATATGCACTGTGCAGTGCAGCTCTCAAGCTAGTGCACCCAAAAATACGCAACCGCTTAGATTGCCGACAGTTGACAACTACGAGAAGCCTTCAAATTTCGTGGCTTAAGGTGGTGATTCCTTTTGGAGTCTTCAACTTTGAACCATTATTACTCAACCATTACTTGGAGTTAAGAAACCATTTTTATATCAAAATGCAGCTTAACATTTGTTCTTTCTAATGAATACAACAAAACTAACTTGAGGTTTTGGAAATTATTTTACTTCATTTTCGACGTAATTTAATTTTCCAGATTTTTTGCAGACTAAAGTAAATTTTTTCGGGAGGCATCGGCCACATCATTCGATTCCACTATCAAATAGCTGGGGACCCTTTTTAGTTATTATGAAACCGCTCTTCGTTACAAAGAAATTAGCTAAAATGTATGCGCAACCTAGATTTGCCTACTTTTCCCAACTTTGGCATGCGACCACTTTAGCTAGAAAGCAGCAATCGGGACAACTAAAAAAGGGTCCCTGGGTATTTTAGTGTAAAATACATCCAGTAAGTGGCAACTATCTAGCTAGCATAGTAAACGCTCCACCATCGCTGGAAAAAATTTGGTCATGTTTTCGCAAAAACTACATTTTCTATGATGGCAGCGTACGGGGTAGCAGTTAGAAGATTATAAAGTCACGGGTAATTGGTCTCGACGAGACCTTCAAATTGACACATGTAGCTTAAATTTACGGCTTACGCAGCGCAAGAAATGGCGGATTATTTGATTTCTGCAAAAATGACAAGTTTTCAACGCCAAAATAGGAAAATCGACTATATCTCACGATAGCGAAAAGCTAGAAAGGTACTTCAAAAAGCAAACATGTAGAGCTCAACAAGATCTTTCGAATGAATATAACCATATAGCTGTACAGCAACTGCCTGACTGTCAAAGATTGACAGAAACCACCCTGAACGGAGACGTCGAATTTTTGAAGCGGGATTGCGCGTAGGGTGTTAGAATGCTAAAAGAACTTATTTTGGAAAGTTTCATCAAATTTCATCTTAAAAATTCATCTTGAAAATTTCGTCTTGAAAACTTCATCTTGAAAATTTCGCAATAATCGCTTCTGTTTTGTGCATATATTATTCCTTTAGTAACCGTCAATCAACAATATGTGCCCAAAAGGAATCACCTCCTTAAATAGTTGCTAACCTAATTTGCATAATTTAACTTCCACAAAAACGTGTCCTATACTAGCCCTGTGTTGAAGATAGGGCTTCGATGTGCCCCAACAGAGAAAACACACACTAAACATAGAAATACATCGTTTTATACATTCCTGCTCCAGCAGGAATAAAAATTAAAACTGGCTATTTACCCAGGTTTAGGCGTTGAAATTATCGGCATACGGTACAGCAAAAATTTTAACGCTATCCAAAAGTACGGGCGTTGCCAATGTCTATTCCCGGGTTACGTAACTAAGCCTGACTAGCTTGGCTTTCTTGACAACAACCTAGTGACTTAACCCGGGTCTAGACATAACCAGTGACTCCTAATTTTAACCCTAACTTAAATAACATCGACCCCAGCTTAACTACGTACCGTGAAAATTACGCAGCTAGTAAAAAAATAAAATTTAAACTCTACAGGTCTTTTCAAGAAAGGGCAGAGTAGAGTTAAAATTAACTCGATCCTTTTCGTGAAAGAGTTAAAAGAGGAATACTCAAGCTTGAGTGGAGTCAAAGCGAGTTACAACGGCTATTTTTAACTCTACTCTATTCCACTCTACTCTTTGTTGAAACGGCCCCAAGGTTAATTTACCATTGTTTGGTATCGACTGGAGCGGTTCAATTTCGCCAGCCTCTATTTCCAGCTTCGGCTCAGCGCAGGCTGAGCTCTGCACCGGCGAAGTGACTAGCGAATCCGCCCGAACAACCGAATTTTTACCCATAACCGTCTCTTTGGTATTTTTGTGCGGACGCAGGAGTGTAATGTACAGTTTCGGTGAAAAGAGGCAAACCAGGGTTACAGTTCCGTGCAGACAGAGGGAGGCACACAACATGAAGATTCGGGTCGGAACGTCGGAAGTGGAGAAAAATCCGGGAATAAATCCGAGCCAAACGATACAGGTTGTGTACATGGTGATGGCGATATATTTCGTTTCGTTGAAGGAGCCCGGGCATTTGCGACTTTTAAAGGCAGAATAGGCCGTCATAATGACCAGAATTATGGGAAACAGGAGTCCGACCAGGAAATCTTGGTCCTCAAACGCCTCACAGAAGGCGTAGACGTAGATGGTTTCTGCGCTGAAATGAAGAAAAAGAGAAAGTTGGAGATTAAAAAATAAATAAAAAATATAATAAAAAATAAAATGGTAACAATAGAAAACATCATAATACTATAGTTTCTAAGGTAAATGTATGGAAGAGTGCCAAAGCGAATGCTATAAAGTACAAAATGCATTTCTTTTATACACACTATCTCTCGGAAAAATTTTACTACTGAATGAAGCCTGCAGACTGCGATTTCTTTAAACTAATTTTTTAAAGAAGAATATTTCAGAAAAAAGTTTTGTTCAAAGCGTCTGGCAACATTACTATAGTTTGGGTAAGAATTCAAATTTAAGCTTGTTTCGATTGTGCCTGGGTCGACACAGCGTTGGTCAAGATCGCCAAAGGTTGTGGGTTCGATCCTCACCCTATGCCCGAAGTCTTCGTGTCAAAGGTGCTGCAGCAATTATTTCTTCTAATCCTATCACTGGAAAAGTCAATCCTTTATCTTGCAACTCAATACTCAGCTCATCCCAAATGTAGGGGAAGGTTGTGGAATTAAAATTTTAACTTTTTCAGCTGACTTTCCACGTTACAGAAAACTAATGAAAAACGCCTGCCTGCAATCACTAAGGCAAAAGCCTTAGTCCGAAACAGTAGAGAGCCAATGGGCTGATTTTCCGCAGGAGAACTGTAACATATTTATGGGTTTATCAGTGACGAAAAAGTTTCCAATGACGAGCAGTCAAGAAACAGGGTCGCTCCATTTAATTAACTCATTAATTAATCAACCTACTCATAGTCTATATCCTCTACATAGTCTCGATGGGGCGGTTTCAGTGCCACCCAAATTCCATTTATAAGACACTGAATTCCAATGATGACACAAACGATCACCACCTGTGACGCTGGACTGACATATTTAACTTTTCGTTTATTCGGTTTCCGACTGCTCTTAAAAATGCGAACGACGCGCGTTGTCTTGGTGTAGAGCGCCGCATAGCAGAGCGTGTAGCTGAGAGTGTACATAAACCGAATGGCCCAGCAGATGTAGTTGTCCGGCTGCATGAGGATCAGGAATACCACGGTGTAGCATAGAACGATGCCGGCCAGTAGCATAAAGCTAAGCTCCCGGCCCGAGGCCTTGATTATGGGCGTCTGGGAAAAGAGCAGAAATACGACGCCTAGAACAAAGTCAAATGACCCATATTAGCATTTTTCGTAAACTAGTCCTTTCAGACAAAGAGTACAACTAGTCAGATCAGTTTGCGAGATTCAAAATAGAGCCTGAAATCCTTTTGTACCAATCAAAAAAACCTATAAAATTTTAACATATAAATTAGAATCAACAAAAGGAGACCGAATTAGTTAACAAAAATCATCCTAACCTGATAACCTCAGTTTGCTAAGAACGGATGTAGCGAAGTTTTTCCACTTAATATTAGTTACTATAAGCTTTGTATATTTATTATTTGGCACTTATTAATAAGTTTATCTTAATCCCATTTGGACTGCAAAATATGTGAAAATGAGCAAAATCGGAGATGATCCAAAAGGCGCTCAGCGCTGAATCTTTCGGGTTCCGGCACGGCTTACATGTGGCAAAGGATAGAATTATGCCGAGAACGGCGAAAGCCGCCACACTGATGACAAACGGATTGTCGAAATGGATGTAGATAATGGGAACGGAGTGGCAGTCATTGAATGTGGAACTGGGCCGATGCAGTTTGGGGCAACGGTCACAGGCAGTGTCATTGGCCTGAAATAGAGGCAGACATTAGCGGATTCCATGGTCTCCTGATAATACATAGGGTCGAAGAGCGAATAGAACATATGATTAGAATCAAAGTATACTTTTTAATTTTTAGTTTAATTTTTAGGTTAATTTTTAATTTTTCCTTTAGTTTGTTTAAGTTCTACACAAACTTGACTCTTCCTCTCTAAGGTTTTTTCTAAGAAAGGGTAGAGCAGAGTTGTATGCGGGCCGCGGGTACCCGCGGGTACCCGCGGGGCGGGGCGGGGCGGGCCGAATTTTACTACCCGCGCGGGCCGAGCGGGCCGATGCGGGCCGATTTTGGGCGACTTTCCTGGGCTAATTTTGCTTTCTAGAAATTTCATACATTCCAAATCATATACAAAAGGAGGCAATGTTTCCGATTTTTAAAGACCATTTGACTTCGTTATACCATTCGATACCTTCTGTATGCACTAACATACTCAGTTGGCATTATCAGCGGATCGAGTATTAACCTTATGTGTATGACTTAAGTATTATTGTTTTTGAACATAAATATAAATCTATGATAACGTCTTACTAAAGTTCCACAGCAAAATAGGTCTTATCTCGATTACTCTCCACCACCACTCAAAATCCTTAAAGCTTGACCAAATGAGCTAAGATTTGGTATGGATATGTTTTCGACTACGCTGACTTCAAATAGCGCAAAATTTTTCGATTTCGCGAAATTAGAATTTTTTTCGATTTCTAAGGGGGGACCAAGGTAAATCGAAAAATTTTTTTCTTCGAAAGTTGTATATGGGTTTTCCGGGTCGTAGAACACGAATCTGAAGTACGTTTTTCGATTCAGCCTTTCGATAGCTTAATAAAAGCTAAAGTTTTAAGCTTAAATTGCAAGCTTATGCTAAGCTAACGAAAAGTTGAATCGAAAAAACAGACTTCAGATTCGAGTTCTACGACCCCGCAAACCTCTATATACGACTTTTCAGCAAAATCGAAGACAAAAATTTTTCGGGTTTCCTTGGTCCCCCTTAGAAATCGAAAAAATTGAATTTCGCGAAATCGAAAAATTTTGCAATATTTGAACTCATCATAGTCGAAAACATACCCATACCACATTTTAGCTCATTTGGTTAAGTTTTAAAGATTTTGAGTGGTGGGGGGTAATCGAGATAAGACCCCAGGGCGTTATGGAGAAAACTGTTTGTGTTTGCTAAGGCGCCGCCGCTTTCAAAACCAATTTTCATTTTTCATACAATTAACAGGTGGTTAGTTAAGCTCGTTAAGTGCTGATACTCGCTGTCAAGGATATATGCGACAAACATTTGAAGAAATGAGCAAAATCCCTGCCCAAAAAATGTTTCATGGTGTACCCTTTAGTTAAGGGAAGCTAAGCTTTTGTTCCCACATTAAGAACAGTAAATTGGTAGACAACTAAGTTGAAATCAGACGCACAGAAAAATTAGAGGGATCCGGAAGTATCTTTCAAAATACATCAGTTTTGATGCTCAGGAACTTACATAGGTAGCAATTTTTACGTGCGGGTACCTGCGGGCCGGATTGCGCGTGTGCGGGCCGCGGGCCGGAGTGTTGCGGGCCGCGGTCTTGAGGTGCGGGCTGCGGGCCGGGCGCGGGCCGGAAAAATCGGCCCGCATACAACTCTGGGGTAGAGTAGAGTTAAAAATAACTTTTTAAGTTTTATCTTTTTTACTTTTTAACTTTTAAGTCTTTTTATGGTTTTAACTCACATTAACTCTACTCAAGCGTGTCTTTTCTCCTTTAACTCTTTCATGAAAAGGATCGAGTTAATTTTAGCTCTACTGTACCCTTTCTTGAAAAGGCCCTAATCTGATAAGGAATGTGTTAGACTTTATCTAGGTAATCTGTATAATTTTGCTCTTTCTCAACTCTAAAAGGCCGCCCGTTAATGTACTAATTGACGGAACGAAAGGGGATTTTGTCCACAATATTCCTCCGAAACAGTATTAACTGGTTGGTTGGTTGGTTACTGAGTGATTAAAATGTTTTCATATTTTGCAAAGGATGCTACCTGAGGCTCAGGGATTTCAAAAATTATGCTTATTTAATTTTAAATATTGGCAATTCGAGTAAAGGATCGAAAGGTTGACATTCAGTATAAAGTTCAGCATACATTTTTATTTATTTTAATTTCAGCATTAATTTTTCTCAATTCCAGAAAAACCTACCTTGAAATGAAGAAATGGGCAGGGAATACACTGCCAACAGCAACGGCCCGTTTCGTAACGCTTGACCGATTTCTGGTCGCAGGGAGTGCTGCAGGCTGAGCTAGGAAAACTGACATTCTTCTTGAATCGAAGACTGTTGTCTAGATTTCGCCAACGTATGGTTCGGTTGGTATCTGAAATCAGAGAAAAACACAATTTCCCGAAATTTGACTAAAATTTTAAATTAGAAACCGAAATTAGAAATTGCAAATCAAATCCGAAGCTTAAAGTTTTTGCCGGCTGTTATAACTTTGTTCCATTTGGAAATTTAGTACCATCAAGAGTACATAATAACTAAGAGTGTGGCAAGCGTCACGCTCTTAGTTATCAAGCGAAGAACATCATCTGCACAATAACGGCTGACCCCCCCCACAACTGAGTATGTACACTTCAAATATTTTTGCCCGCTATGCCTACGTTCTAAAGCTCGCTACAGACGCACAATGAACCAACTGACTAGTTGTGTTTTTGAGCTTTAGAACGTAGGCATAGCGGGCAAAAATATTTGAAGTGCACATATATACTCAGTTGTGGGGGGGGGTCAGCCGTTATTGTGCAGATGATGTTTTTCGCTTGATAACTAAGAGCGTGACGCTTGTCACACTCTTAGTTATTATGTACTCTTGGTAACATGCATAATGCTTACTTGTAATATCAAGAACCGGGACCCATTTGTAGGTTCCTTCGGTTTGCTGGAAATTCATGACGGTGTAGGATGGTTTTCCTTCTCGACCGTTGTAGAAGGAAAAGGTTTCTATGTCACTGACTGAAATATTGGAAATTTCAACTAATAATTATTTACAGAATTTGTTAACAAGTTCACTTAATTAGATGTATTAATTAGTCAGTGAAGACAGTAATTTCGAACACTAATTTTTCTAATCAATAATGACAGTGACTGGCTGAAAATTTTGAAGTACTGCTGGAGAGGTATCGTAATAGAGGTAGCATGACTAAAGTTGAAAATGCAACAGCCTCAAAATATTACTTAATTGTTCTATCAATTTTTTGTCGTAAAAACTGAAATGTATGTAGCAACAGGCAAGTTAAAGTTAACCGTTCAATGCTTTCATCCCTCAATACAAACCAATAAATTCCAAAGTAATTTGTTTACTTAATTTTCACATAAATAAATTTTGTAGGTATTAATTTTCTCGCAACATCGAGACAAAGATTACCTTTGACCTTGATGTCATGAATATAGTCTTTCAGATGGTCTGAAACTAGAGCCTCGTCGAAGGCCGGACAGATACCATTTCGTCGACACTTATCGGCATGTACCATCTCCAGAGCTTGGTGAAAGGCCAAAACCTAAACACCAAAACGGTACATTACAAATAGCATACAACGTCAATTCTGGGATACATAGACTGAAATTACAGCATATCTTCTTTTCTACAATCTTGGTACAGTAAACCAAAATATTGACGTATGCTAAATAGCGAATCAACCATTGCTCTAATTCCAGTTCAAAAAGCACCCAAGCAGAAATGTGAAAGGTTGAAATCAGGATTGAAAGATGTAAAGTCCAAAAAAGTGTCCAATGGAGGACGAAACCACCGAGTTTTGGATTAAGAGTAGAACGCTCTAACGCTGCTCGCACTCCTCAGACTAGTTTTATTATGCTGATTTCAACCTTTCGAAGTTGCCGATATTTAGCAGAAACACTTACAGCTTTTCTAACGAAGGCCATTGAGCCAAACTTTTCTTTCTCATCGTCCTTAATTCCCTCCTTTAGAGTGTGATTTCGGCAGGACTCTTGACCGGCCGAGCACGAAAACAGATCCTCCCAGTATCGGAGGAACCATCCGTTTCGAAGATTATTCACCAGATTTAGTCGATAGAAGTATTCCTCGAAATCTGGCGAATCCGATAGGGCGACGGTGGTTGTCACGGCGCCCTCAACTATTTCTTTCAAATCCTATAAAGTTTACAACAAGAAAATGAAGCAAACGCATGCAGGTCGTAAAGGATTCAAGGCATTAATCATAAAGAAATAATGAAAATAACTCAAAAAGAGAGATCAACCTGTTGCCATGGCTTGACAACAGAGGTCGAAGGTTTGCTGACGCTCATTTATTCACAAGATTACATGCTAGATGGCAGCAGATTAAAGCATGTCTGCTGAGTTCAGAAATAAACGATTGATACAAACGTTTAATGTTAGAAAATGCTTCATGTCAGCTATTTAAAATTTAAAATTTAAATTAGAATGTTGTGCTTTTAAATAATTATCACCTCCGGAAAGGCTTCATTGCTCCACCCGTCAGGGCCGACCCAAATAAATCGATCGGTCAAATTTTGTCTGCGGGCTGCTTCGAAAACGTAGGTGGCAAAGACGGAGCTCGTATAGATGATAACCACTGAAATCAAAGGTATGTAATGAGCACACTTAGGTTACGTAAGCATTGTGTACAATGTGGTAATTTTTATTAAATATTATAAAGTAATTAAGGGGGAGCGTACAACATTAAACAAAAGTTCGATGTTAGAATAGCTATGTAGCTAGTTCTTTTGCCACATAACAGTGTTAGGTTTGATGCAAAATAGTTTAAAGTTTCAAAGAACTCCACGCAGTGTATGTTGCGTCCTATGGATCCTTCGGAAGATGGTGCTGTAGGTCAAAAAATGCATGCAAGCTTCGCTGCGCTATGTGCAAGGTACCGTGCCCTACATTTTGCAAACATAGTCTTGATATACTGCTTTGATATCGTGTAAAATAGTCTACCGATCAATGTATACTTTTCTGTGCGATACGATCAAAGTTCGAAAAGTCGCGTAGGTCTGTACGCGTGGAGGTTAACTAGTGTCTTATGAGCTGTGGTTTCGCAGTGTTAGATTAAGTTATCGATTGATATTGTTGCTGAGATTTGGGATCAGTTGGAAGATGTGAGTTAATTACTCCAAACTAATGTGGCAGAATCGTCTGAAACGTTGCACATTACAAGCCAGTAACGGTTTCAAGATGTGCAGGAAATTAGGTCGCTAAACCTCGCTCCAGTGTACAGAAATGCTAGATTGCTTTCTCGAAGAATGGGTGATGAGGGCTCCAAAAAGCTCTAAGACAGTTGTCAGCCTATACTGAACGAAGGAAGCGTCAATCGAAAAACGAATTTTATATCAAATTCAGCAGGTCAAATAACCCCCATGAGCACCTTTTCGGTAGAATCGGGTACAAACAATTATTTACCTCATTTTTACTGCGCTTAGCTAGCTTTTTAGGCCTAAAAATATAGGTTAGTTCTTAACGAAAAGTGAGCTAGCACAATACCCGGAAAACCAAAACCCTCGAAACTTAGTCGCAGTTTGCTCCTATTAGAGTCTAATAACTGGTAGAAAGCTGGGGTAGGCTAGGGGCTGTGAATTTTATTCGATCAAAAGTGGCGCACGATTACCTCGGAACTTTTTGCCAAATTTCGAACTTTGACCTGCTATTGCTGAAGAAGGAAGCAACGCTCGAAAGCCGGAATACTTTAACATTTAGTAGTAGTAACAGTAAACATTCGTGGCAAAATGTTTCATATTTTACGTGCAAACAGTTAATCCATCGGAGCTAAAAAAATCTTTTTGAAAAAGCCATTTTTCGCACTAAAATTTGTACTTTGGCATCCTGCCAAACACGGTGTATATGTGATATATTGTTGCCCACCCTAAACTTTTTTACTTTGATATGTTGGCTAACGATGCGCAAAAAGCCGCTTTCTCCGACGATGTCGTGCCAACCCCTTCGTAGCCCCCCCCCCGTAACTGACAAAAGTAGGGACTTTTCTAGATTATACCCTCCCTCCCCTCAAATTCTTAGAACCTGACCAAATAAGCTGAAATTTGGTATGGGGTGTTTTCGACCACGTTGAGTTCAAATATCGCAAAATTTTGCGAGGCAAGCAAAACATTTTTATGTCTTCGTTTTTGCTGAAAAGTTGTATACAGTGGTTTTCTGGGTCGCTGAGCACGAATCTGAAGTCCCCTTTAAGATGCAGCTTTTCGTTACCTCGTTCGTTCCAACTTAAGGGGGGGTCCAAATTTTGGTCATTTTTTCGACTTTCTCCGATCTCGCTGATTTTTACGGATTTTATGGTCCAAACGCTATATTTTGACGAGTTTTTAATATTAAAGTGGTAGGCCGTACGGTTGTTGCGTAATTTTACCTCAAAGTTGAGGTCTCATGTGTTAAACATAGGAAACTTAAAAAGTTTCACTTTTGTGAAGTAGTGTCAAAAAATCTCGGAACTGGGCAATGCTAACCAGCCGTCGCTGGTATCATTAGAAAGGCCTGAATGAGGTCTGTGATTTGTTGGAATTAGAATCTTGATTTAGGCTTCTAAAATTGTTTAATTAATTTTTGAACATTTAAAATTTGAAGCCATTTTAAAAGCGGGTCAAATTTTAAATATTCAAAAATTGATTAAAAAATTTAAAAATCCTAAATCAAAATTCTAATTCCAACAAATCACAGGCCTTATCCGGGCCAATCTAATTATACCAGGCAAAGCTGGCTAGCAATGCCCAGTTTTGAGATTTTTTGACACTACTCCAAAAAAGTTAAAGTTTTTAAGTTTCCTATGTTTAACACATGAGACCACAACTTTGAGGTGAAATTAAGCAACAACCGTACGACTTATAACTTTAATTTTAAAAACTCATTAAAATATACCGTTTGGACCATAAAATATGTAAGAATCAGCGAGATCGGAGAAAGTCGAAAAAATGACCAAAATTTGGACCCCAAAATTCTTGATTACTTAAAGCAAAATTAATTACCACTGGCGTCTTTGGTTTGACTCAAGCTTAGCACTAGGCTGTCATAGAGTTTTGGCTGATGAGAGGAAAGTCGAACTTTCTTGGCGAAACAGATCTCATTCTGTTCGGCCAGTTTCGTGAGTTCCGTGAAACCTTCCCGACCGTAATCCGAATCCTCGTACAGTCCAATCACGTAGGTCCAACCGCGATTTCTGAAATAAATAGCATACTGTAGCACAGTGTGGCAGTTTTGCAAAACTGATTCCTTGCAAGGCGTTAAAATCAAAATGTTTCGCGTAATCTTTTCAGTCTTTCGGAAAACGTTCCACTTCCACTTTAACCGTTGATTAAGATGCTTAAATTATCTTAATTAATTAATTAAATTTAGGTCAAACTTCTTCAGCCGGAAGCACATACTTCATTAACTGTACAAGACAGCGGGCCTGGTAGTAGTCCGAGGGTACGGTACGATAGAAATAGGGAAAAAGCTGTTTCTTACTCAGGGATGGTGAAGTGGCGCCATAGCTAATCTGAAAAGTTATTAACCCTAAAATTACCACAAATTAAAAAGTTACAATTAAATTAAAATTAATTAAGATTCTGTACAAATGACAATATTAATTATCAGGTTCATCTATGCTTCAGTCCCTTTACCAAACTATCCACTTGGCCAATGTGTATAGAAAACGTAGATGTATGATTTCAATGTAAGTTCTAATCTGCAGGCATTTTATTTTGCTGAACTAAGCGGAATATTTCATTTCTAAATTTCTATTTGCTTTTTTCAGTCTCTGTACCTGAAAGACCTTGAAGGGGTCGAGGAGGTTGGCCACTCTCACGGCAGAGCCACTGGACCGGGGCCCCACAAAGCCGGCGAGTCGCATCTTCTCTGAGATGGCGGAGTCCTTCATGTACTTGACGAAGAAGGGGAGATCCACGGAGGCTATGTCGTTGTAGCGACTGTGCATGATCAGACTCAGGGCCTAAAACATGTGTAGAAGATAATAAAAGTTCAAATGGTAGAATGGTAGGAAGAACGTAAAAACTGATACTTCTCAATTGGGGTTGTTGTGAAAATCTAAATGCTGGTGGACCAAAACTGAAGAGAAGTCCAAGACGGGAGGCATCAGGCACCGTAGTGTACCGCTTCGAAGTCGGGCATCCCTTAACTGTGTTTTGAAGAATTCCAAATATTTCACCAAACGTCGAGCTTTCTGCAATTCTGGTTTTATTTTTGGCAAACCTTGGGGGTGATTGCAATTTGCAACTAATGACTATTATAGCACATCGGATGGAATAGGGTACATTTGTCGACACTCGACTCAAACTATTGTAATCGAAGTACTGATGAGCGATGCGACGAAATGAAGTCGGCACATTTATGAATTTTTATAAAAAAAGGAAAATTTTACACGCTCTTTAAATGAAATTAAGCAATTATAATCCAAGCCCAATGCAAGAGTAGCAGGCATTGGAAAGATTGATAAACCTGCTATGGGTATTCAGCTGATGGTCCTGTCGTGTAGTGGTAGCATGTCTGCCTCGAGATCAGAAGGGCCGTGGTTCGATCCCCGGCTGACTAATTCTTTACTTTCAATGGTGAGTGAAAAGCAGAACCTCCCTCTTCCCTTCTCTCCTTAGTTTCCTCCTGGTCAATCCTGGGGAAATGTAATGGAAGCAGGCATAGGAAAGATTGATAAGCCTGCTATGGGAGTTCAGCTGATGGCTCAGTGGTGTAGTGGTGTGCAGGTCTGACTTGCAAGCGGAAGGTTTGAACCCCGACGAGGCCTAGTTTCAATTCTGAATGAGAGCTGATCCTCCCTCTTCCCTTCTCTCTCCTAGAACCTTGTTTCGTGGGTACAGTGGCACCTGACGCCTCCCGTCTTGGGCTTGCCCTCGGTTTCCTCTTGGTCCACCAGCCCTGGTAGAAGCGCAGCACCAGGATCCAGAACTTTCAATCGAAGCGCTGGAAATCGGCAGCTGAATTTCCATATCAGACTTACGATTCAAATTCCTATGCCTACTATCCTGGCATAAGGTAGATGTTAATTACCTGAAGTGTGGCATACTTTTCACTTTGACAGGTATCAACCACAATGGCGCCCAGTTTAACATCATTTCTCGATCTCTCATTCACTTCTCGAATTGTGTACAGAAACATTTCTGCCGTCAGCAAACCGTCCAGTTTAATTTTCGGGGAACAGTGACCAGCGGTGTGATTAAATTCGCTGATGGGAACCAGTAAGGCCACATATACGTCGCCATATAATTGGATATGTTCACCGAGGCAGTGCAATAGAAGGGACAAAATCACACTCAGCAGTGGGATAATGCTCATTTGCATAAATGGTTGGAAATTGATGAATTAATGAGATGAAGTAAAGTAAATGATATTAATCCGTCGTAGCATGCCTCAACAATTAAGCCTAAAGAGAGTACAAAACTTTCACTATAGATTACAGTAGCAAAATCATGATATTAACTGTTAAATTAAATTAAATTAAATTAACAAGGTCCAATAAGCGTGTTGATACTGTAAAGAAACTGCAAAACAGAGATATTCCAAAAATGCAACAATTTATAGAAATAGTCTGCTTTGGACTGAAGCAAGCCCTAACAATGAAAGCCTGACCCACCGGTTCCATAAATTCCCATGCTTGAAATTTGATTATTTCTATTTTTCTATTTTCTATTTTGAAATTATTTCTCAGACTCTAACCAAGAGTGTATAATAGATACGAGTATGAAACTCTTTAGCTAGCATGTAGAAATCATGCTAGGTATGCTCGGTTCATTAACTCGGGACCCCCCCCCGTAACTTCCGGGAGGTCCCACTTAGCACTAATTACACGCTTTCATAATATATTCCTACGAATTACAGACTACATTCCTACGAATTTTTGTATTGTGCGACAATTTTTATATCATTAGAAAGAGCGGAAAAATGCTACACAGTTGTTGAATTAGTTTTTTAATTGCATTAACCCAATTAAACTCATAATTAATTAATGAAAATAAGTAATAAATAACCTACAGTAAGCCTTAGGCTAATGGGCCAATCAGGGAGCAGACACTCGCTTATATGAAAGCGTGTAATTAGTGCTAAGTGGGGACCCCCCCCCCCGGAAGTTACGTGGGGGGTCCGAAGTTAATGAACCGAGCAAACCTAGCAAGATTTCTACATGCTAGTTTAAGAGTTTCATACTCTTATCTATACACTCTTGCTCTCACATCCCACAAGTGATTTGTAGATTAGATCTTTCCTGAACATGACACGTGACAGCACTAAATACGGGTTAAACTAGTGTATCTGCTTAGCGATATTTGATCCTGTTTTGATACTTCTCCGATTATATTGACAGAATCGAAATTTTTCACCTAAATATACCCTAGGGTATAAATAAATTGATCTAGAGCTGTCACTGACTTGAATACTCTAGGAGCCTCTTTTTAGGCTTTATCGCACAGCGAGCTAAAAGAGTTAAAATAGTTAAATAATTTATTAAGACTGGGATAAAGTCAGGGCCATACATGTGGTTATTACATGGGGTTTTTACCCTCCTTTTTATTGCATACCAAGAGCTCACTCCCCCCCCCCCCGAGGGCTCCCTCAACCTTCCCCCCAGAATCCGATTTTTTCGGTTTTCCGACCAAAAAAGATGGAAAACCCGATTTTTCAGCGGATTCCCTAGCTAGCTAAGCTAGTCTCAATATAAATGTAAAGAAAAGGGTATTTGGGGGTAGTTTTTCTTTACCTTCTGATAGTTTTTATACTCAGTTCAGACGTCCGCCGACGTCAATTACACATACCAACCTCCTAGCTATTCGATCACAATCACAGGGGTCATAGACTAACACGGCTAAATTAAATCGACAGAAGTATATTCGCAGGTTAACTCAACAGTCAGTAACCTAATGAAGGTTTTATCTGAATTCTAATGCTCGCTCACTTCGACGCAGTTTAAGCCAAACAACTAACTCGTGATTTGAATTATTAATTTAATGGAATTATTAAAGTTATGACAATTAATTACAACACAATTAACGTAGCTAACAAACACTGGTACAGACAGACAGGTCATCGATTAGACAAGGTAAAGGTACAGAACAAAGAATACAGACGATACATCAAAATAGGTACACTTAATCTTTTGGACTCTCTTTGAAAGACTCAGTTCCAGCGGTATATTAAAATAATCACACCTAACTTTTGGACTCACTCTTTGAAAGACTCAGCTTAGACACAAGTCATTGAATAAACTCACAAACTCACAACTCGAGCTACCTTGGTGATCCTGGGTCCTTGAGCTGGCGTATGATCCGAAGCGTAGATGGCTGGGCAGGGCTTCCGGGGAATAGAGAAATAATCACAGAATTAAGTGTCAGGCGAAAAGAGTAAAAATAACACGAGTCGTGGCCGGTCCCGAAACAGAAAAAAGATAAAGTATTAACCGGTCTCTCCCAAAACTGGGCCCTCGGTTAACACTGACAAATCAGAAGTACCAACCGGTCTCTCCCACAGTGGGCCCTCGGTTGTACACACCCAAAACACACGAAATAGAGCAGAAAAGCAAGCGCAAGAACGACTGAAC
>JASAND010007928.1:0-56627 GCA_030248195.1 Trissonchulus latispiculum | reverse complement strand
AAATAAGCTTAGTGTTGAAAGGTGTAGCTTAGTGTACTGACGTCGGTTTTTGCCCTGACGGCAGCCAGCTTGCAACTGCAGGCAACTCTGAATTTTAGTTTCTCCATCCTTTGTGTATGCCCTAGCGGAAAATAGTGAACTGCTGAATCTAATTGCTCAAATAACGGGAATATATAGGTAGTTGTTCCCAATGATTTTGTATTTATACATTTTGTAAATTATTTGTTTTTTAAGAAAATTGCCCAAATAGTGGGGTATCTAATTTTATTGAAGCATGTAGTAGATCCTAATTTTTTTATAAGATTGCTAGAACTGTGTCGTTTAAGATAGGAAGAATATAACTTTGTTAAGGCTGTAACTTGAAAATATATGTGCACCTCATAATTATTTGTTCTTAAACTCAGAGTTTTCTTTGTGCATTTTTTGATTCCTTCCGTTTTTCTGTAGTTTTTCTCATTCACTTGTCTACTCCGACCTTCTGATCTTGTCTAAGCCGGAAGTGCGATTGTGTATATGTATGTCTGTGATGTGCTAAGGGACGTGTACCTCGTACAATCTCATAGCCGTTAAGACTTAAACGTAACATACGTACATGTATATTGATTAGACACAAGTAGCCATTACACAATACAGGTTAACTCATACCATTTACACAAATGATAACAATAGGGATAAATAAGTATAGGTATTAAATATATAAAAGACAATGTGTTACATACTACAATAATATTGCATGTGTCATTTAAAAACAATCAGTGAATAAATATACGTAAAGTATACAACACAAGGCATTTGTTACCTGTCCAGAAAATGCATTGAATTAGAATTACAACATTGAATAAGCAAGGGAATTGCATTACAGAACATATATAAAATTAAACTTAACAAGTATGCATAGGCCGTCTTAACAACTCCTAAATGCTCCTTTCCTTTCTTACCTTTCCTTTTCTACCTTATCTTTCTTTTGTCATTCGTTCTTCCTTGTCTCTGCTTAGACGCTGCGGCGTGGGTTCCGAGCATTGAAACGGCGACGGTGCCCTTCAGCTTCCCGCTCCACAATCTCCGCCATCAGTGTTAGGCAAGGCGGACAGTCTACCACCCAAACAACCACTCCACAAGTGGACCCAACCAGGTGGGTGAAGAGCTCCGTCTGCTCCTTCCGGGAATACCCTTCCCAGTCGGTCCAGAACAGAACCGTAAGTGTCAGGTTGCGAGGGTGCTCTGAATAACTTAGACCCCAACTGATCGCATTTGAGCATGCATAGGCCGTGAGGACCCTCTTTAATTTCGTATTTTGCCGACATCTGGTTAAACCAGTAGATCCATTCACTCGGCGTCTCCGCATCGGATAACCCACACAGGACCTCGTTTGCCACGGCGACCCTTTCCCCCAGTAGGGACATAGAATGGTTCTCGCCCAAACCGTGGGGTCTATAAGCGAAGACGACCTCTCCATCTTCATTCAATTCCATTTCATCCTGAAAGCTGACAAAGTCCTTAAGGTTTTCGTAGGTAGCATCGTCTCGCCTTGCAAAAGCACTGTATAACGGAGCAACTTGACTGTAGCACTTTCTAAAGAAGTACCGCTCTGCCCCTTCAGACAAGGTATTTCCCATTGCCATCTAAAATTAATAGAGCCAAAATATAGTAGGTCATTCAAAAAAATTTTCCTTTCTTTGACTGCTTCCAACCCATGAAAACTGTTCAAACAAATCTTTAGAAACTTGATGTTAATTTATTTTGATGATATTTCGTATTATTTTTTAGCTTCAGGTCTACTAGTTCACATTTTTTTGTTTAAATTTCCCTGAACCACTACTGATAAAAAAACATTTACAGGTTAGTCAATCCAAGCAATACAATCATAAACAACAGACATTATAATATATATGCATTGTTCAATCTGTTCTATCTACTATTTATTTCTTATTTTGCACAAAGGCATCCATAGGATTTGGGTGTTTTCGTTTCGGGGGAAGGCCAGCTACGGATCTAGTCTCTTCTTCATAGATTTGGAGTACTAGTTTTTTTAAAATAGTCACGCATATTTTCCAACAGTTGTAGACTACCCTGCATCCCTTCGCAGGCCATTTGATACTGCGGAACGCACTGCTCCTGAAATTCATTCACAAACTGAATCGGGATGTAGAATGAATTCTTCATTAGTGACCGCATGCTAAAACGGAATGTAGTCGCATCTTGTCGGACCAGAGCACAGAAACAATCCGGTAACCTTGGAGGATTGTTCAAGAACCTCCAGACTTAGACATAGGGGCAAACGGTGGGTCCTGAAGTAAGGGTTTGCGCTCCGGTGGTTCGACTTTCGGGTCCACAGGGCGTTCCGTGTGTGCCTTTCGACCGCTCAGATCTTTTGCTTTTTGTGACTTTTGGGAATTCTCATCTGATGACGACTCTGAAGTACCTCGCTCACTGGACTCGCTGCTTCTACCGGAGCTTTGTGTACGGCCACTGCAAGCACTGCAGGACCGCTATGAGCGACTGCTGTATGATGACTCCGAGGAAGAGCGGTTACGGCGTGTAGGTTTCTTGGGTCTTCCCGTCTTTGCAGCACTGCCACGGACGGGACACAGCATTCCGAGCCTTTGTCTTTGATCTCTGGACGCCACCGTTGAACCCATTTAATCACCGCATGAGGGGAGGTATCACCAGACTGTTGCCTTAACTTTGCTGGCATATCTGCTCTGGCTTCTCGTAGCATCCGTGTTTTCAGTTTGCTTTCTTCCAATCTCGTATTTAGTCGGAGGTAGGCATCCCTGACCTTCTTCAGCGTCTTCGTCTTGCCCATCAGTCCTGTAAACAAAAACACACCGCTGTTGTATTCTAAATCCGCAGCGAAGCTGCCTGGTAACCTGTTACTTTAGCTGCCTTTCCCCGAAACGAAACCATTTCATTTTTTGTGATTATTCTGTTTAGGGAGGAAAGAAAATACAGTGCGTATACACATAGAAAAGCTTTAGCTGTTTTGCGCAGGTGCAAACGGCCAGTGGTTTCTGCCAAATTATGTACAGCATCTATATGTACACTTTCTCACCATAACGTGACTACAGAATTCGGTTTTTGTGAGCATTCTTGTAAACAACCTAGTTGGTCCTGGTAAAACCGTGTGCACTAAGGAAAGTGTAGTACAGTAATCCATTGTAGCACAGTCCTCACATATGGTAGATGTAAGTTTCACAAGTTCTGCTACTGGGCAATTTGGCGCATGCTGGACCTTATGTACTATTTCAAATTTGCTATGACAGTTACTGCACTCTGGGTAGGTGATGACTTGTTAACAGAAACTCCAGACCGCATTATTCATCATATCGAGTGCTTTTCTATTTTAAGAGATAAATACTCTTACTTTATACTGCAGTATATGTCCTGTCTTCTAAATCCCTATCGTGTCTTTTGGTCTGGCTAATTTCTGACAGGGCAAGCTGATTGATTGCAGGTTCTAAATAAATATATATAAACACAAATATAAATACATATCGATAAATGTAACACAAATTATAGACATTTTGGGGGGATTTCCGTATTTCTGCATACACAATATATGCCCTTTCTATATATCTAAAGTAAACAACTACGTACATATATATACATTTTAGGATATTAGGCTACATCTATACTAACTATAAATGATTTTATAATTGATTAATCTGAACAAGTAAGCCACAAAGTAGGTTCTAGTTTGCAAACGCGTTAGTAACATCTTGTTTATGGTCATAGAAAATTTGGCTTAAGGACTGTAGTGCCGGTAGCGGGGTAAGTTCTAGGGCATTAACCTGTCCCGAATCTGTGCTCACATCTTCAATTGATCCTACCTTAAAATTAGTCTGTGTGCCTTTTCTAGTTCTCGGTTTCCACCACTTCACATTTAGGTTAAACTTTCTCTGGCTGAAAGCTACATAAATTATGGCAGCAAGCAGTACTATTTCTCCTGCTAGGAAGGCATACTGCCATATTCAGCTAACACTTCTTTTGTTTATAACGGCGCGTATTGCTGCTTTTGAACGAGCCTTCAACCCAGCGTCGGGCAGGAATAATTTTCATAGTGTCGAAAAGGGAAGGGTACAAATCATTTGCCAATCTTTTGAACCGCCCGAGATAAACCACAAACCCTCGTCCAAGTACACTGCTTGCAAGTGATTCGTATCTTCAGCGATACCTATGTTACATAACTCTTCAACTAAATACTTTTGCTCATTCGTGTAGAGTGCCTTTTCGTAAGTAGGTGTGCTTTGGGCGTACACAGGTAGTATTTCCGTATGTCTGTATGTCCTCTGTTTACCCCAAAACACTGCGCGAATTGCTTGTCACTAAACAGGACATAGGTCTTTTCTATTTCGCTGTGTCCAAAGTACTTATACTTCGGTTCTATCTGCATGGCATGCGTATTATTAGGGGGATGGGATGTGTGTTAATCTCCCAGATTTTAAAGTCATGTCTTGAGTCTGCCAGCGGAAAGTGAATTTTCAATATAAAATTGTGCTGGTCGTGCCAGACTAAGTATCGCTGTGCTTCAGAATATGGGTACAAAAGTTTTAAATTTCGTAGTTCTAATTTTTCATTTACTTCCTTCACGAGGCCTTGCCAAGATCGAAAAGGTATTATTTGTTCCGGTAAATACCCATTTGTCATTGACCTGACTGAAGCTATGATTCCGCGGGCGGCTTTAAGCTGGTCATGCCAGTGTATAGTGTGTGAAATCCACAACACCAAATTTACAAAAGATTGAGTTTGAAACTGTAAAACTGTAAAAAAGAGTTACTTCATCTAGAATAGTTTTGAGGTGACTTGCAAACTTGCATTGACTCGTTTATAACTCGTTCACGGCTTGACCAATTAAACTAAACTTTTTGGCCGTCGCCTGGAAATCTTCCGTTGCCACTTTTGAAACAATTAAATTTTCCTGTAATTCTGTCAGTGTGACAGCTTGTCAATTCTGCCGCTCGTGCATGACCTGTAATGCATGCCTTACTTTCTTTGCACTTAACCATCCATCATTACATCCACCAAATATGGACTCCACTAAACAAGCTAGTCCCCTGAGAATCCCGCTTGGCCTACTACAATCTACTGCTTCTCTGTCGTCCACCGTTTCTACTGCTTCGGCTCTGATAGCTTTCAACTCTCTTTTAATTTTATCCTTAATGGTCTGAGCGCTTTCGTTCAGCGACGAAGCCGAAATGCACAATTTAGTTCTCTAGTGATTCCACTGCTGACAATTCTTTAGCCTAGTTGAAGACAAGGAGGGAACTCCACCGCGCTCACGCTAATGTCTATGAATGGAATCTCTAGGTAGTGTTCTATGTGTGCATGTGTATTCCTAATAATTCCATGGTTTCTGAAAATTGTGCTATAGCTTCGTTTTACTTGTTCTGTATCTGCCCATGCCACGGCATGCGCTGAAGCATTCATAACCTTGGTGAGGACCAGAAGCAGCATTCCTACGAACAAGGCAAGGTACTGTAATAAATGCGTGTTCGTTCTGAGTGCCTGTATGTGTGTTTTCCGTTTGCATGCAAACATCTGCTTGTTCCTGACTCTACGATCCTTTCACCTAAGTACGTGTCTGCTTCTTCTATTGCCTTCTTCAATGAACTCTTCACTTTCCCTATCTCAATTTCACCTCTTTTCGGAAAGTATGGCTGGCATCCGTTGTCGGTCACATACGTATGCTTGTGATCACCGAAAAACTGCACAAGCACCCAGGTGCCTGGTCTGCGTAGTGGTTTCAAAATTAATTCTTGTTCAGCTGCAATTCTAGCAGGCCAAATTGGGTACCCCCTCATTTTTACCCAGACTAACTCGTCCACTTTAAACCCATCCTTACCATGGCCACCACAGCCTATGGTAGGAGTTTCGCACTCTTGTTGTGCGGATTCCTCCTGCGCTTGCTCGCCCTGCTCTTGTTCGTTAACTTCACACGGTGCCGCTGGCTGTTCAGCCTCTGTTTCTTTTTCATCTCCTACCCTTTTCGTTTCTTCAACTACTCCATCTTCCATTTCTGTGTCCGACCCTTTTTCCCCCCTTTCTTCATAACAAATTTTTAGTCTACTTACATTTATTGTTTTCACTTTCGTCTTGTGTCCCTGGACTAGCCGAATGGTGACGGTTTTGGGACTGGGCTTTGCAACAACTTCATATGGCCCCTTCCACAAGTGGCATAGCTTAGCTGGCTTTCCTTTCGGGACGGCGGGAATGTATAGCCATACCTTATCACCCAACTCATACCGGGCTTCCCTCACCCCCTTGTCGTAATGACTCTTCTGTTTTTCTTGTGCCTGCTGTATGTTATCTAGCACTAGCCTTTTAGCTTCCTCCATTCTTTCCACAATTACCTTACTGTATCCGTCCGTTACAACATCACCTACTAACTCCCTCGTGTCTGTGTCGCTGGGTAAGTAAGCATCTCGTGCGTGCATGAGAAAGAATAACGTCTCTTTCGTCGATTCTTGGGGCGTGGTTCTCAAGGCCATTAAAGCGAATGGGAGAAAAACGTCCCAATCCTTTGTATCAGTAGATACGTACATTGCTAACTTTGACACTAACGTTTTATTCGTGCGCTCACATTGTCCGTTTGTTTGTGACTGGTAGCCCGTGGTGTTTAAGTTTCGGGTGTTGAATAATTTGCATATTTCTCTAACCAGTCCTGACATAAAGTTAGCGCCTCTATCGCTTAAAAGACATTTCGGGGCACCGTGTCTTGCAACAATCTCTGCTACAAATATTTTAGCTGTAGTTTCAGCTTTAATGTCGGGTACAGCAAAAGCTTCGGGCCATTTCGTGAATTAATCAATGAAAACGGATATGCACTTATTTCCCCTCCTAGTTGTAGGGAGTGGACCCACTGCGTCCATGCTCAATATTTCAAAAGGCTCACTAGCTTAAATCGGTTTTAGAGGCATTTTCATTATACTGGGGGAGATTTCTCGGTTGCACATGTCGTGCAGGTAGTACGCACCCAGGATTAGATACATCAGCACACATACCTTCCCAGAAAACTTTTTGCCTAATTCGGTCAAACGTTTTGTCGACCCCCAAGTGACCGCTGGGGAAGTCATCGTCGTGGATTTCCATCACCTCCGATTGTAGCGTCTTTGGTACCACCACTTGCACCCACGTGCGCGATCTTCTTTTTCCTTCATAATCCAACCACAAATGGCAAAGTATCCCCTGTTCAATAAAGTAGTTTGGTGCTTTGATTAAAACGGCCCTAGCTGTTCTGTCGTTTGTCGGAACTGTACCCTCCTTGAGGTATTTTATCATATCCTTGAGATCGCCATCTGTTGCTTGTTCTTGTTGAATTTTGCCTAATAGAGTAAGTGGAGCAGGCACTGTTGCAAATGCTCGATCGGGGTTACTTAATCTACTGAGCGCGTCAGCGTCAGTGTTAGCTTTGCCTGGTCTATATTTTAGTTCAAAGTCGAACTCCATCAGCTGAAGTGACCATCGAGTCAGACGGCTGGAGGTGTCTTTCATTGTTATTAGCCACTTTAATGGTGCATGATCTGTATAAATTATAAATTTTCTTCCATAAAGGTAGGGTCGCCAATATTTCACGGCCCATACCACAGCTAATGCTTCCTTTTCAATTGTTGAGTACTTGGACTCAGGTGTTGTCAAAGTGCGTGATGCATATGCAACGACTACTTCACGATTTTCGTCGACTTGGCCTAGTACGGTCAATTCAAGTTAAAGTCAATTCTTTTTCTGTTTGCCTGTGAAGTGGTCGTGCAATCTTTGCAAAATCTGGAATGAACCTTTGATAGTAGGAAGCAAGTCCAACGAAACATCGGACATCTTTCACCTTAGTCGGGGTTGGGAATTCGGCTACCGCCTTCAATTTTTCCGGGTCGGGTGCGACTCCGTCTGAAGACACTACGTGCCCAAGAAACACTACCTGTCTTTTTCCAAAGTTACATTTCTTGGGTTTCAGTTTAAGATTGGCGTGTTTCAGTCTCTCAAATACCTCCCTTAAATTATAGGTGCTCTTCAAACGTTTTGCTCACCACTAGGATGTATAGCAATATAAAGCAGGATTCTGCAAAAAGCCCAGTAAAAAGCATTTCCATGGTTCTCTGAAATGTGCTGGGAGCATTTTTTAGCCCAAACGGCATTCTCGTATATTGGTACAGTCCGAATGGTGGACAAAACTCTGTCTTTTCCCTGTCTCGTTCTGCTACAGAAATTTGGTGATACCCTGAGGCAAGGTCCATGGCAGAAAAGTACTGAGCTTCTCCGAGATAATCTACGGTTTCTGTTATATTCGGCAATGGATAGTAGTCATCATGGGTGACCTCGTTGAGGTCTCTGTAGTCTACACAGATTCTGATAGCACCACATTTCTTTTTCACTGGCACTAGTGGTGACGCGTATGGACTGGCTGATAACTCTATGATTCCCTTTTGCTCCATCTCTGTTATCTGCCTCTTCACTTCATCTTTGAGCGCCTCCGGTATGCGGTAAGTATTTCCAGTATTGATGCTATGTTCAGCTAAGGTACAGTCCTAGGTCCATCTCATTTCTTGCGAATATATCTGAGTATTCGCTAATTAAGGAAAGTAATCTATCCTGCTCTAATGCAGACAGCGCGCTCTCAGAAAAATCTATTTGCTTGCTCAACCACGGCCCATCACAATCTGCTCCGCTCTCATCCGATACTCAAGCACTAGCAAAGTGAATGACCGATGGTTCAATTATCTGGCAGGGTTCAAACGTGCCAAACGTGATGCCCGCCTTTAGAACTACGGCATTGTCGTGTAAATTTGCAACGTGCAAACAACCTGATCTATCCCTAACTGTTACTAACGTAGGTGCTGCTAGGAGGCCGTACTTGTCCATTAGTTTGAGGTGAGGTTCGATAATACCAGTTGTGTTGTCGGACCCAAACTCCAACTTCACTCTTATTACAGCCTCGCACTGCGGAAGCAGGGTCTTGTCTTCTGATATTGTGACTCTAGTAAAGTAATGTGGTGTTGTTTCTGTAGCTTGATCGGCACACATAGAGAGCTGTTCCTTCCTTGTGTGCATCAATCCTCGGTTGAAGTCTAGCCGGGCGTCAATGTCGGCTAGTGCATCAGTGCCCAGTATGGCATCAAAAGGACAATGTTTCATTATCCTTACATTCACTTGTATTGTCTGTTTACCCAATTTTATTTCGACTGGACAACGTCCGATCACTCCGATACTATGTCCCGACAGGGACGTAATATCAGTGGAATCTGTCATTTCTTTTACTAGATCAGAAGGTAGGATTTCCGAATTCACTAGCGTTACGTTGCTGCCAGCGTCTACTAGCATCTCGGAGGCTATCCCGCAAACATATCCCAAAACTACGGGAGTGACACCTGGGGCACCGGAGTCATCGCTTCCAAAGCACCTTGACAGTACTGGTCTGTATCTATTGAAAGTTTGGTTACCAATGGGTTGTGGCGAACCACGATTCGAAGACTGCGATAGAGGGAGTCTTTGGGGTGTTGAGTTAGGTTGTCTTTGAACCTGTTGGCTAGGGGTAGATTCACAAACAAACAAACAACAAAAAGGTTTATTCAGTAAAATAACACTAATTAGTGATAAAACATTACTGAACAGGATTACACAGAGTTGACAACAACTGCTAACGTGTATCCAAGGAATCAGTCAGGTAAAATTTGTACTGTCAAATACATATACAAATGCATGCAGAAACCACTAATATACTTTACAAAATGCTTTAACAGTTTTAAGCTTGGTCTTGAACGCTTGTAACGATGTTAAATTCACAAGTTCAGACGGCAAACTATTCCACACTTTGACAACCCTACTGCCGAAAAAAATTCTTTGCATCCTTGCGAAACTTTGGAACACTCAACATAAAGTTATGATCCCTTAAACCTCTGTTATGCCTGTAGGTAAAATAGTCCGAAAAGTTGATATTATCTAGACCTCTAACAATCCGAAAACATTGAAAAAGGTCAGCTCTAATTCTTCTCAACTCGAGACTGTCTAGTCCGAGAATTTTGAGTCTTTCACTGTATGACTTCCCCGTCTGCCCAGGAACTCTTTTCGTGAAACGCTTTTGAACACTTTCAACAGCAATAATATCTTTTTTAAAGTGAGGGTTCCAAATTACAGAATTATATTCTACAATAGGTCTGACATAGGTCGTAAACATTGCACGCAAAAAATCTCTATCCCGCGACCTAAAAGCTTTGAAGATGACATTTGATCTTTGAGCTGCTTTCTTTACAATTCTAGTACAATGCTCTGAGAATTTTAACTTCTCATCCATATACACCCCAAGATCTCTAACCCCCGATACACTGTTAATATGGACTCCATTAACTTCATAATCATATTTAGGATTCCCGTTTCCTAAGTGAAGAAGAACGCACTTTTCCAGTGCTATTTTAAGTTGATTTTCACTAGCCCAATTAACAACATTTCTTATATCGTCTAAAAACACATTGACATCAGCCTCATCTTTACAAGAAAAATATAGTTTTGTGTCATCTGCGTATATTTTCACATGACTATTATTAATACGTGTTACAACATCGTTTACATAAACAAGAAATAGAAAAGGCCCCATAACACTTCCCTGAGGTACGCCACTTCCAACTTGAAAGCTGTTCGAGCATAGGCCATTAATCCTTATTTTTTGAGAGCGCCCCTTCAAAAAAGCACTTATCCACTTCAGAAAATTATCAGGTACTTTATAATGCTTTAGTTTATAAAATAATTTCTTACGACTAACAGTATCAAAAGCTTTGCTAATGTCAATATAAACCGCATCCACAGGTTTGCCAACATCCAAATATGAAACCCAATTCACCATACATTCCAGTAACTGTGTTTGTGTTGACTTGCCAGCCATGAACCCGTGTTGGTGACTAGTCAAAATTCCAGAAGCCTCAAAATATTTGTACAGCTCATTTTTCAAAATTCTCTCCAAAAGTCTACTACAAATACATGTGAGACTAACCGGTCTATAATTCACAGCTTCACATTTGCTCCCTTTACCTTTATAAATAGGAACTACAATAGCTTCTTTCCAATCCTCAGGAACTATACCCGACAGAAACGATTTTTGAAAAATTAACTGTAACGGCACTGCCAACAAGTTACTAAAGCTTTTAGAAAATATTGCCGGTAAACAATCAGGACCACCACTTGAGTCCATTTTTAGCTTAGCAATAGAATCGACTACATGCCTACGAGTAATAACAAAAGTAGCTAATTTCAAAATATCACCATCTCTCACATTAACATCCAGCACATTAGGCAATACATTATCATCTACGACGAAAACTGAAGAAAACTGTCTACCAAAAACATCTGCCATAGCCCCAGCATCGGAAACTTGGGAAGATCCTTCTTTTAACATTGAAATTCCGTGTGTATTCTGTAAAGATTTATTTACAAATTTAAAAAAACCTTTTTGAATTTGGATTGGATAAAATTTTAGACTCCACGGCTAAGGCTTCTTTCCGAATGGCATCAGTACATGCTTTACTAGCAACTCGATATTTACTGTGAAATGATTCTATGGGATTACGCTTGTATGCTCTGAACGCATTACGTTTCAAGGCTATTGCTCTTTTGACTTTATTGCTATGCTTCCGCTTTTTCCGAGAACTAGTTTTTTCGCATACAAAGCACGTACTTTTGAATCAAATCCAGGCAAACATCTCTAAAAATTAGGACTACTGGAATACCGATAATTTTGTCGGTCGTTCCCTTTGCTAACACTTTCCTCTATCGTACTCAACCTTTGTAAAATTTGATTGGTGAGCTCAGCTCATGCTGCAATTCCAAATTTTAACTTAACATAGTGACCTCAGAATTTGTATTTCTCCGTGGTCCGTCTCCTTCGAAATGGACGGTCCTAGCGGAAAGTTTAGCGTCCTTGTCCATTTCTTCAAAACCTTCCTGCTCTTTCGCCCTTATTCAAAACTATCTGGTTTACTTGACAAAACAAACCGCCGAATGTTTTTATGCAAGCCATTCACGAAAATTTCCTTCATTAATCGGTCTTTAGGTTTTCCTGTGAGCTCCAGTCCATAGGCCCTCTTGGCCAATTTTTGAATCGCCCTAGCATAGTCTTCAACTGATTCGTCTGATTTTTTAACTCGGCGATGCAGTTCTGAGCTCAGCAAGCTGGCATTTCTTTTTGCCAGAACTTCACTCATATTTTTCACAACTTCTTCCCATGACTTTTGAACGCCGCTCGGGATTGACTCCCAAACCTCGGCTGCATAGCCTTGTAAAAACGAAGGAGCATCTTGGCGCGTTTCTCGGCGGCCCATCCGTTTACTATACTTACCCGATTAAAGATTCCAACAAATTCATCAAAATCTTCTGACGATTCCCCCTTAACCACAGGGATCTGTCTTGGACAAATAAGAAACTTTGTAGCATCCATTTCTACCGTTTCTACCTTAATCTCTTCTTGCATACGCTGATTCTGCCACAGCAACTCCCTAATGTGGTATTCAGCGCAAAGTCCAACGAGAAATTGTGGGCCAGACCAGTGACCTAGAGGGAATGTATTATAAAGTTCGTCTTCGCTATAGAAAAATGTCTCTTCTGGGCGGATAAACGGGTCTATTGATATGTCAGGAGAGCAGTTAGTGACTTCTTCGTCTGTAAAAAAACTATTTTCAATGTTGACGCGATTTTACTGACTTCTGGCCAGTCTGTGCGTGTGCAGTCTTAGCTTCGGTTCGGACGACAGTCGTGTTCTTTCTATTCTCACCTATTCTTTATGCCATGCTATATATATAAATTACAAACTTCTCGTGGCTTGCCTGTTCTGTGAAATAGTTCAGTCTCAGTGCTATACCGGATCCTGGTCACGGCACCAAAAATGTAGCCGGCTATGCCGATTTATAACACGGAATGATTTGTTAGTTAGATTAGGCATACAAGGCTACGCCGCACTGAACTGAACTATTTCCAATACTACTACTAGACTCTTAATTATAGTGTTGGAAAATAAGAAAATTTTGCCGAGGCCCGCGGGCCTATGTGGTCCTACGGGCCAGGCCGCAGGCCGGGCGGCCCGGCCCGAGCCCGGCCCGCAGCCCGCCACCGGCCCGCGGGCCGGTGGCGGGCCGGGCCACGTGGGCCGGCCCGGGGCCGCAAATTTCTACCGGTCTGACAGCCCGACGTCGCAAAAAACGGTCCGAACTGTTAGGTAATTGATTTCGACTTGTTTTACGTCTAATTTCAACTTATTTTACGGATATTTTTATGTCTTCCATTTTTCACAAACAACAAATAGCAATAACAAGTGGCCACTTGTCAGCCGATACGTGTTTGGTAAATATTACATTGTTCTGCAGAATTCCACATATATATTATCCATATACAAATCCAAGCTGTCGCTCCTACTCCACTCTTAATCTTATGTTACAATTCCGATTCCATTATTTTTCACAAATGCTGTCCCACTTTTTCTGAAGCTTTTCACTTCCTCAAACTAAATGTCTATAGTGTTAAGTTTGTCCACGTGCTTGATTTTGACATAAAGGTCTAATTTACATAACCAATAGCAGGGAATGAAATAAACGAAATTTCATTTAGTTTGTCTAACAAGGTTTTGGATGTTGGTTACGTTTCAAATTAGCAATTACCATCGTAAGCAAGAGAACTGCGTCTTAAACTGCAAACGATACCCCCTGACATTAATACCAATACCATCAAACCTACATAATTATATAAGAATGTTTTCATTTCAATTGTTTTGCGACAACTGTTCACACATAAAAAGCTTCCACACCCTTCACCCAATAAGTAGCCACCATATAACATTAAACCCCCAGATAACGGCAAGGCTCAATTATAACTTCCATTATGTGTAATTAATCATCTTAAAACAAAGCCATTGAAAATCCGTAAATGAAACTTTGTTTGTAGACTTGAAATTGCATCAAAATTTATTGAAAAATTGACATTTACCGGGTAAAAAACCGGTGGCGGGCCGCCTATTTATAATCTTGCGGGCCGGGCCGCGGGCCGGGCCGTCGCCGAAAAATCCGGGCCGGGTCCGGCCGGCCCGGCCCGCGGCCCGGTCCGAGCACGCGGCCCGCCACCGGCCCGCGTCACAACTCTACTATGCTTATTATCATCGGACGTGAGTCTACGCACTTACCAGTTTATTATACGTACGTCAAACAATAAGGCAACCACTCAACTCAAAACAATTAGCACAGACTGACGAAACAACAAGTTCTTGGCCTCTTTTATACTTTATGGGGTCAAGGTCTTGAGGCGGTGCGTTGCGTCTAATTGGCTGGTCTTCGTGATCGTGCTAGGTTTGAGGGTTTCTAACCAATGCTTTTAAGTGTTGCTTCGTCATTGCCAAAAGTCATTGGTTCAGGGGGTTAACTATTCTTAGAAGATGCTTTGTCAGCTCGACTAAGATACCGTATGCAGCCGTGCTGCTGTCTAAAATTTGGTTTGAGTCTTTGGCATAAAAATGAAAACAGTCTAGACGCTGACTTGGCTTTTCAAAAATAGAGTTCAAGTTTTAAGTGGAAATTTTAAGCTAAAGAATTTACCTACGGTAGATAGTTATTGGGAAAGTAGCTATTAGAGCAATGTATGATCTAATACTATACTAGGCAAATACGTATGTGCTGACTTGGTATGCTGCGAATAAACCGATCTTTCTCTGATGTGTCCGTTAGTCTCTAACGCTAACAGGTTATGGGCCCAGCCCACGCATTTCCCAATCTTTGATTTTGCTAAAGTGGTACTTCGGTGGTTGCCGGACCAGCAACAATGGCGTGAGGCCAGGGACAGTTGCCTACGTGTTGGTTGCCGCATTTAATGGAAAGAATGCAACGTTTTCAAAAGAACTAATTTTGTTCATTTACTGATTGGTCGTATATGACATTTCTGTGCTTGGTTTCATCTTAATTACATTGGGACGTCACAGGGCATTCATGCAGTTTACTGTAACAAAGTTTCCTGGGGGCCCAATGTGTAGGGCTGTTGTGAACAGCTGACCACCGAGGTGGTAATGAACGGATACAAAGATATCCAGACTCGTGGAAACTCCAGGCATGAATGGTGGTATCGGGGTAGAATCTGCAAGTGCAGATTCCCGTGCCATGGTAAAATATTGGACTGTGACAATGGTGCATTTTATTGAGGTGGAATCCTTGTGATTTCGGAAGTGTACTGATGAAAGGACATGAAGCCAACAGATTGATGAATCGAAAGAGAGTGGCCAAAGTAAAAAGTGTAGGTCATGAAGAAACCGGGAACTGGGACACACAAAGATAAAGCGTCGTGACACTGTGAAAGGAGAACGCAGCAAGCAAGTTCGAACAGTTTTGATCTTCAGTGGGAGCTGCTACATTTGCCTACTTAGATGCTAAAGTAACAGAATAAACAGAAAACTACAATCAAATTCAAGTCAAATTCATGTGAAGGACACTATGTGAAGGACACTACTCGCCCTAATAGCTAAGTGGGAGTATTGGGAAAGTAGCTATTAGAGCAATGTGTGATCTAATACTATACTAGGCAAATACGTATGTGCTGACTTGGTATGCTGCGAATAAATCGATCTTTCTCTGATGTGTCCGTTAGTCTCTAACGCTAACAATAGTTTACCTTCGTTATAGCTATAATAATTAAAGTTGCTACGTACGTGTGAAGCATTAATGTTTAATTAATTTAATTGTATGTTTATTGTTTGCTCGGCTGCGTACAAAGGCTTGTGACATCTCTACGGAGATCCGCGGGCCACTGCAGTACCCTTTCTGTGCATAGCACAGTCAGAGAGGTTTTGATAAAACCTTCTCTGGCTATGTTGCAGCACAGATAGAGCCGAGCTGGTTATCCTTCTTGGACAACCAGGCACGAGCTCCAGGGAATAGTTCTCCCAGGGTAAGAGCGCTCACCGCGCCCATTGGATCTCTCCTGTTTCGGACTGAGGACGCCTAAGGCGCCTTAGTGACTGCAGGCAGGCGTTTTTCATTATTTCTCTATGATTCTTGTATCCTTCGTGGATCCGCCTGCTGACCCGCGTTTACTTCATTTTCTTGATGTAGATTGTCACGTCAGATGTCCTATGATGTTCAGATGGCATAACACAAACACTACACAGAATCAACACTATTGTTAAGCAGTATTCAGAATTTTTAAGCTGTCACTACAGTTTGGGAACGAATTCCAACTTAAGCTTGGTTCGATTGTGCCCGGGTGGCTCAATCGGTAGATCGTTGGCCTAGACAGCCAAAGGTTGTGGGTTCGATCCCCACCTCGGGCCCGAATTTTTCGGGTCGGAGGTGCTGTAGTGACAATCTTAGTTTCGTTTGTTCTTTCATTTGTCTTGCCCATTACGGTTTGAAACGGTCGAGGTTTGCTCCCATCAGACTGTGTGGGCTGGCGCGAAAGCGTCTTCTAAAATGTCACCACAGTTTGGGAACGAATTCCAACTTAAGCTTGGTTCGATTGTGCCCGGGTGGCTCAATCGGTAGAGCGTTGGCCTAGACAGCCAAAGGTTGTGGGTTCGATCCCCACCTCGGGCCCGAATTTTTCGGGTCGGAGGTGCTGTAGTGACAATCTTAGTTTCGTTTGTTCTTTCATGTGGACACTAATAAATAGATGGAGAAAAGCAACAGGATAGATTAAAACGCAAGAAGGATCACTACACTAAAATTATGTAAATTCTGTGCTAACCAAATGAATCACGTTTAAAAATTCTCACATAACAAAAATAATACCTTTATTGAACTTCAAATAAAGGTTTCTACCATTTCTTTTGTTCTTTACAAATTCCTTTAATATACGAACTGCTATTGGACCTTCTTCTGGCAACATCACTTTCACTGCTTTTATCTACTACTTTGCACTTTGGATAGATGATGTGCGACCTTTTCCTAGCTTTCCATGATTTCAATTGTGGGAATCATCATTTCAACTATTGGAATATGTATAGGAAATCTACATTCTTGTGTAGAATGTAGGTTTGTAGCTACATATCTTTATGCAACTGCAAAATGTGTAGTTAGTTGTAGCTACATTTTGTGTCGGCAATGTTGTGCAGTAAATGTAGTTTTATGCAACAAGCCCCAGTGCTGTGGCCCCGCAGATTTGTCCCGCTGTGGTAATTTCAAGCTAGTGACCGACTAACTGTAGGAACCGCCGCACATTGACATACAAATTGCTCGCACTTGAACCAGTGTCAGTATCGGTAATGTTAGCAGTAAATCAAGAAGACAAGGTCGCAGGAGGTTTATTATTCAGAGACAATGTCACCGCGATCTTAATTATCCTGATCTTAGATCTTCATTACTGGATGTTTTTGTGTTATTATTAATGTTTTTGTATTTATTATTCAGGATCGTAGGATAACGGCAGCAACGGAAGCAGCGAAGTGAAGGCCTCACATTGATGAAATACAGAAGTAAACGAATAAATTTTACCAGTCACCTTAAATAGTTCCTTAAGGTGGTGATTCCTTTTGGGCACATATTGTTATTTGGCGGCGTAAATCAATATGAAATTTGATGAAACTTTCCGAAATAAGTTCTTTTAGCGTTCTAACACCCTCCACGCAATCCCGATTCAAAAATTCGAGTTTTCCGGTCAGAGTGGTTTTTCCCTATTTCTCAACGCTTGGCAGCTGCTATACAGTTATGACTATATTCATTCGAAAGATCTCATTGAGCTTCACATTTTTGCTTTCTAAAGCAAGTTTCTAGCTTTTTTCTACCGTGAGATATAGCCGATTTTCTTGTTTTGGCGTCGAAAACTTGTCATTTTTGCAGAAATCAAATAATCAAACATTTCTTGAACTACGCAAGCCGCAAAATCAAGCTAAGGGCGTCGATCTGATCCGACGCATGATCGTCTTCCAACTTCTATCCTGTAGGCTGCTATCATAAAAAATGTAGTTTTTGCAAAAACACGACCAATTTTTTTCCAAAGATTGTGGAGCATTCACCATGCAAGTTGGAGGGCTGCTACTGAACGAATGTGTTCTGCACAAATATACCCAGGGACGATTTTTTAGTTTCCCCGATTGCTGCTTTCTAGCTATAGTAATCGCTTGACAAATTTGGGAAAAGTTGGCAAAATACAGGTTACGCACACATTTCAGCTTATTTCTCTATAACGAAGAGCGATTTCACAAAAAATAAAAAATCGTCCCCAGCTATTTGATGGAGGAATCGAATGATATACCCGATGTCTCGCGAAAAAATTTACTTGAGTCTGCAAAAATTATGGAAAATTATACTTCTGCTAAAATGTGTTAAAAATAGTTCAGAAAAGCAACATTAGTTTCGTGGGATGCATTAAAAAGAGAAAATGTCAAGCTACATTTTGATATAAAAATGGCTTCTTAACTCCGAGTAATGAATGAGTAATAATGGTGCAAACTTTATGTGACCAAAGGGAATCACCACCTTAAAACAGCAAAAATCGATAAGAACTTTCCTTTGTGATATATAATTCGAAATATATTTGTGGCATATTCGCTTTCAAGAATTTGGCACAGCTGTGATGGGATCACCATTTTGAGTACATTACTTGTTTGCACGCAAAACTCATTTTCAAGACTTAGGCTGAGCACACTGCAAAGAGCTGTGGTAATTTTAAATGGGTACCTTTGAGCGGAGAGACTCCGAATCCTATTTTGACGATAAATAAGTTGAGGATTCTTTAACACGCACTACCGAAAGTACTTTAACCGAAGGTAGTTGGTTCAATCCCCACCCCACCTCAGGCCCGAACGTTTTTGTCTGTGGTGTTGCAGTGACAACTTTATTTCGTTTATTTTCTTGTATATATATTTCATAACGTTCACTAAATAGTGAAAGTCCGACATCTTAACCGTTTTTAGCTAGACTATTCAGAACCTTCTAGTATATGGTTTGTTTCTGTACGTTTTTCGAGGGGAGACCGGAACAGTTTATGACGCATACCTTTATTAAGTGCACAACTATAACAGGAATCATAAGTTTAAGTGGCAGTATGTTAGCAATGTCAACAATATAACCTGCTAGTTTTACCTGTTTTACTACATACTTGCTTAAGATAAACAGAAATTTAGTTTGATATAAATTTATTTTAAATTTTAGCTTTGGTTTCCCAAAATGCCATAAAACATATCTGGTCTGAGAATGTCAGTGAAACTCCCAAAGTGAAGTGCTAATTCCCACAAAATTCAAACATACAGTACTATAAGATAGTCTAGTCGTAGCAGAAGCCAAATAAATACAGTAATAATAAAGACAAAAGCAAAATACTGAAGAGCTAAACATTCACTGGAAAAAGCAATATGCTAAATGTTCAACAGTTCAACCGTTCAGTGTATTAATGGAATTAAACTGGAGACATGACAACCGATTGGTACTACTACAGTAATCATTCCACGACCCGTTCTTAGTTGAAGGCTCCACGAGCCAAAACGGCGAGGCCTTCCTTGAACTTTCCGGATGTTTCGCTCTGAAATAGAAAAAATAAAAACTTGCTTTGCAGTTAATTAATTAACAAATTTCTTCAGAAACCTATACTAGATCCAGAAGTAAATTTCAATAGATGGTCAGGCTTAAGACCGATAGGATAATTCACGGGACAAGGGTTGGCGGTAATTCGCGGGAAGCCATGTTGATTTAGTTACAATTAGCTTCGATTTTGCCAGACTTTTGTTAAGTTTCTCACACTTGAACATTGTTGCAATTTTAGAAGGTGTTGATTATTATTCATAATACAAGTATTTATTTCAGATACGAAAGTTACAAAACAGAACGCAACGGCCTGGAACAAGCATTGTGAAGAATTTATTATTTTCTGACATTGACTGATGAACATAGTTTGGTTTTTCTAAAAAGTTTCGACGTGTATCGTCTGTGACAATGATGTAGCCTTACAAAAATAGAACTTGTAACTGTTTAAACGACAACGACTTAATCGTTCGCTGGCAAAGCTCTCGCGAACGACACTTGCTCCCTTGACTGAGCCTTGCCTTCCAGTGTGCATACAAATCTCTGACAGCACTTCTAGCAGTGGTACATATTGTTTTACACAACAAGCACAGACCAACTGGATAAAATACACTTGTAATATACTCTTCAATATCAAAGTTTCAAAGTCTAATTTTATAAGTTTAGGATAGGATTTTTATTTCATTTTATATTTATTTATATACATTGAGCTCATCAGAACACTGGCAGCTTTTAAGCCAAGCGAGTCTCTTCTAACGGAATGCAATGCAACCAGTATAGAAAGAAATAAAGTTGCACACCACCAAAGAGCCCCAAATCTATTTCCTTGCCGGATTTAAACTTCCGGTTTTCTGCTCACCGGCAAAGCTTATTTCAGTAAGGGTGAATGCATGGGGTACATCCATAAGGATTCGCGCACATCCAAACTTGAACATCGCTTTGGCTATGTAAGTATTAATGTTTTTGAGTGACTAAGAAATCGTGACAATTTTTATAAGAATAAAGAATAAAAAATATAAAAATTTGAAAAATAAAAACTGAAAAAATACCTCAATAGCGTTTTCCAGTGTTTTGTTTTGCAGACGCTGATACTCAGCGGCGACTTCTTTGAGATCCTTCTCACTTCGACTCACAATAATTCTAGTCAGAGTGTCCTCGTCAGCACCCATTCCCTAAACCAGCAAGAAAGTTAATATAAAAACCAAAAACAAAGTAAAACAAAAGCATACACTTGTTTTACATTGGCAATATTGACATGACTTTAGACAGATATATGTACGTTAATGTTGACACGATGAGAATATATACAAAATTATAGAGCAAAGAAAACAAAATTATTAGCTTGGCATGTAGCTTTGAACCAAAAATGTCCGCTGGACGCTGCGCTGTTCTGCTCCAGAAAAGGTCGTAAAAATAGGTAGTGTCATCATTACATTGCTTTGTTCAAATGCTCAGGAACATGGAAATATTCAGTATGTGCCAAATGAATTAATTAATTATTTCATTAATGAAACGTTGAACTACATATTTATGGCTTTACCTTCATAGCAGCATGTAGCCTTTCAGCAAAATAAGTCGGGCGGTTTTTGACACATTTCACTAAAATGAATCAAAATTACAACAATATATATACGGCAATAATAAAGCAATCTAAAAACATAATCAATGATAATTAAAACAGCTGCTGCAGCAACATTTATTTTAGTTTTTGATTCTTAGATTTGTATGGTAGTTCAATTCAATGCCTTTTCTTATTCCAAGCAAAAATTATTTTTCTATTTTTCAATTTTTTTACCAATTGCATCCAATCCTTTTCCGACGTCGCCCGAGAATTCCTTTGAGATGGCCGTCTCCAAGTCATGACCCTTCAGCTTCTCGTACTCTTGAAACAGCATCTGAAGCTGGGCAAAGTTCTGGGATGTCAGAATGTCTATGAATTTGGCTTCGTCAGTTCCAAGCTTGCCCTCACCAGCCTTGTACAGTGTCTAAAATACAGTCAAAGACAAACGTTATGTCCGTTTAGGAGACGACATAATGTTAACCAGACAATGACAAACTGACATGCCCCGTATTTTGTAATTTGTGCAAATTAGAGAAACATTGACATGTTGCAGAAGGTTCTTGTATTTGTAAGTACGCATAGTGTGCGTATGCATAATGCGAAAGTATATAGATTTTGAAAAAGTTAAAAATTTTCATTGTGGATTATAATATTAAAAGAATTCTGTAATATCACAGACCGTTCATAAGCCTGTTCCTACCGTTATTCTAGAACTAGTCGATGACCAGAGACTAAAAGTTAGTATATTGCACAAGAGGTTGAAATATTTTTCCTATTACATACTGTTTTAAGTGATTGCAGCTGCACACTGCAACTTTGTGCAAATGCACTTTTGCATGATAGTTACCTACCTGGGCATCGTTAGCTGCTCTAACATGATCCATTCGCCAGCTGCGGTCTCTATCTGCCTAAAACAGAAAAGTGTGAATTACCAAAAATATTAATCAATCTGAGATAATTAGCTAAGAATTCAAGAATACACAGAACAGTGCTCTGGCAGATTTTCTGTGTATTTTTCACCATATTCCATAGTTTGGTTCGACCTTATTGAAATTGTCACATTTTACAAGCCTCCTTGGTTCTCACCTTACATAAAGCTACCAAGAGACGTCGAAAATCACCACTCGTATCGCCAGCAATATCTTCCTTCAGATCGCGAGCATACACTACAAATTAGAAATTATAGTTGCAAAGAAGTAGAGACATAGAACATAGACATAGAAGCAAAGAGCAAAGACAGAACGTAGAGCGTTCATATTCATATTCAAGACATAGAGCGTTCATATTATTATGAATATTTCCAGGACTATTCTGTAAATATGAAGGCTGGACGAACAAGCAGAACAGACTAAAGTATATGCAACTGGCGTTAAAAGATTAAAATATAAAAAATAACTTAAGACCGCTCAAAAGTGTAGTTAAATTGATGCCTTTTAGCAAAATTTTTTGGAGGTTATTTTACTCTGCAGATTCCACAATGTTGACATATTTTGTTGTAATACGTGTTAATCACTGTCTCTATTGAACCTACAGTGACGATAGGCATATTTAGCACTTTGTATTTCTTCCGGAGTTCTGGAACACATGATTTCAATCAGCACATGTTCCTTAGTTCCAAGGCCCTATAATAAAAATTTTCAATGATATGGTTATCACATGCTAGCTAAGCTTTGATTCATATTTCAGCTTTCATTCATATGTCACTAACCGTTGGACCATGAGAAAGGTCCAGCAGAACAGGTAAGAAGCGACGTATTGGGACTCATTAAGTTCGATTTCATGCGGTGTGGAAATATTTCATTTTCATATCTTTCGTTTGTGTTAAGAAGGCGCCATATATCCTATAAATATTCTCGTGGCTGGCAGCATGGCCAGGAGCAAGCAACCAACCAAGGCTTCAACTACACTAAACCTTAACCTATGTAAATAACATCTGCAGATAATGTAGGTTTACCTGCATGGCCTTTCGGAGTTCAGCCGCGTCCAGCTCATCCGGGGGATAGAGAAGGGCAAGAATGAAGTTTTCAAAGTCAGACTTCAACTCCTTTGTAAGCTCTTTTGCCAATTCCTGAAATTATGTGAAAATTGTGTGCAAAGTTACAAATGGGCAACTCCTACACAGCTTCGTGTGCATTGCCCCCTCCAAATCGGAGCTCAGTCAGTACTCCATAAAAAGGGATCACTCACCCATACAGATTCACATCTTCGCAAAACACGGAAAACCAGGTTTTTGGCCGACGGTTCAACCCTCCCTCATCTAAAAAATTCGTCTCCTGCTCGTGTCTGTTCGTGAGTCTCAACTAATGCGGGTTTTCAATACTATTTAGCATATATACAAGAAAAGAGCGTGTAGTTTTTAACCATTACTACAAAATTATGGTTTATAGAATTTGATTGTATTCTAATTCAAAAGCGAAGAATGGGCCCACAATGGGATTATATATGTAGCTTTTCTTATGCCAACAAAATTCGAACAAATGTGGCTACAAATTTATTGTAATTTGATTTCTAAACTTTTTCCTTACCTTTCCATATTTCGATCGATATGCTCTCTTGATCTGTTGACGTTGGCTGTTGGATCGGAGGCACAGAATGTCCATGACTACTTTCTCATCGCATCCTACAAGTACAGAATCCGTAGAAGAAATCTTAGGTCAAATTAAAAATATAGAAAAACATAATAATGTAAAAACTAGTCGGAGCACTTCATAGTCGTGTCTTGTCTGGATAACCCTCCCACCGCTCAAATTTCCGCTCAAACCTGACCAATTGTGCTAAAATTTGGTATGGGTATGTTTACGACCACGATGAGTTCAAATATCGCAAGATGGACTTCAGATTAGTGTTTTTATTTTTACATTCCCATATGTTCATTGATCCCTAGCCTGGGCCCAAATACAGTACAATATCACTAGAACGAGCCAGGTCACTATTCCTGTAGTGTACCTTTTCCTTTCATGGCATTTTCAAGGGCTTCAGCATCGGCGGCAGCATTGAAATTGGGATACGCTTTAACAGTTCCTTGGCTCTAAAATAAAACCATTACTATTTTATTAAAATATGCTAGAGTAAATATTCAATATATACTTAGAGCTTAACCACGGTCAAATACCACCTTAGTCTTTTAGTGTAAGATGAACTTCGAGCATTAACACGTAAACAATGGGAAGGTGGGAAGAACACTCAAGTCTGTGCGAGATTGACGGGCACTCAAATCTTGACGGGGTCGTTAAGTTATGAAAATCGAAAATGTATCAACCGCTTACACTTGCGCAACCAATTCCGTGTATTATTCACAGAAAAAGCAATGAAAACACCAGTCCTGCAGTCACCAATGCAAAGCCACAGTCCGAAAAAGGATAGAGCGAATAGGCGAGGCAGGCTTTTCCCCAGATATTTAGTATTATATTATTGTGCTTTATGAGAAGTGCTTCAATGCAAGAGCTATGCTATCAGCTCGCGAACCATGCTCTGCGCGCTAACGGCCCACCCTCCGACAGACTGGGCCCCCCGCAAATCAGTACCTAGTACGCAATCGCATTAGGGATCCCCTCTCCCCACGCAAATGTGACCTATCATTCGAGATTGATAATGATAGGTCAGATTTGCGGGGGTCCCAATAAAAGCCACAACGCCCCTCCTCAAAACAAACTGGTTGGGTTGGGTTATTGGGAGATCCAAATGCGTTCATATTTGGTAGGTGCTAGCTGAGCCTCAGTGAGTTCAAAATTTAAAAAAATTAAATTCTTCAAAATTTTACAATTTCGAAAATTTCAAAATTTTTGAAGTTTTTTAAATTTTTTCGGTAGAATCGATGGTGCTGAGCATCTTACCTTCTTGCACGAACATGTGAAAATGCTTCCTACGATCTCTACAGTGGCCCTAACTAAAGATCAAAGGAAAATACCGCTAGTTTACAGAGTTTACAGCAGCAATCGTGTTACTATTATAGAGAGCAATTTCCTTTAATCTTTACAGTTAGACCCGCTGTAGAGATTGCAGAAAGCGTTATCAGATGTTCGCGCAGGAAGGAAAATTGTCTAGCATAATCGATTCTAATGAAAAAAATTTAAAAAATTTAAAGTTATGAACGCATTTGGATCACCCAATGAAGCGTTTTGAAGCGGGAGGGGGTTGTGAAAAAGACCTAAGCTTACTGTAGTAACGAGTGAACATTTGCAATTGCGTTCTGGGTAGTGGGTACTGATTTGGGATTCTGCGGGATCCTCTAGGTACGCAATTGCGGGGGGGGGGGGTAACAACATAGAGTGTGACGCTTGTCACACTCAGTCATACCTTCTAATTATTCATAACAGTCACTCGAAATGTCGAAACTTGTTTTCTTTTAATGTGCCACAAATAAACATGATATAAAACTGCTTCAACCTGTTTATCACATTTATTTATTTAATTTTAATCGCAAGGTACAACCTTTCAACCTGTTTTAAACATATGTACACGCGATTGTCCATTCGCTGCAGTAATAGTACGAAAGGTTAATGGCTGTTAAATATAATTATTTGCAAAAATTGTTGCAGACAACTACAGAAAGAATGCAGAACTAAAATAATTGTAGGTACTAGAAACATTATATACAGTAGTAAACCGATTGTTAAGAGTACAATTTTATCCCCTTCCCTCCCAGAGGTTCTAAAATGTCTCATTCTTGGTTATTTTCAAATAACAAAATCCATACAATTGGGAATTTAGAATCCAAATTGCTTGAAACTTTTGAACCGGAAATGACATTTAGCACCCTAAACAGGGCATTATTCCGTAGAACAGAATTTTAACTATTAACAATCAAGTAAGATTAGAAGGTTTTCTTACCCCAACATTCCAATCAATCCAGGTCATGATAGCAGATGGCGACTTTTGTAGGGTCTCAGAACTACTAAAATGCTGCTTCCTAGAAAGACAAAGCATTAATACATACTTGACTATCTAGTTATGAGGTAGCATAAAAGTAAACTACTCTCTCTCTATGCCTGAATGTGGCTCGAAGCATAACAAGCCCTCAGAGCTAATAGAGACAAATATCTTGCATTTATTAGCAGCCCTCTTTCTATCCTATCCAGGTCTCTAGGTTTTCTTGTTGAACTAAGCCGTCCTAAAGATCTTAGCAGAACCTGTCATAGAAGGATGAATTATGTAACCTATTACAAAAGTGAACCCATTTCAGTTCATATTCAATTCCTCTCCAGCCTCTTTAGCTGTGCTCTATTCAAATTTCTAAATCTAGCTTATACTCTACGATGTGTAGTTTTTAACTGCCTGAAAAGCAGTCAACCTCACTAAATTGTGTTTAACAGAAACGCTGTTTCGATAATCAACCGAGATTTCAAATTGTTATCCATTTTAAACATTCAGATATGCTTTTTGTTTCTTGTCTGCTTCAGCCCTCAAAGCATTATTTTTGAAAAACTTTTGTTATAAAACATTTCTGTAAATGCTGTTCCTCTCTTCATACAATATTTGGCAAGATCATTGGCAAAAAGGGAAAAACTGACAACAGGGACCAAAAATGATTCCCAAAAAGTGAGAGGTTTTGCAATATATTCAAAGAAAATCGGTCAAATTTTTAACAAATCGTTTTCTGCTTGCTTAAAAACGTGAAAGATCTTATCTTGATTAATTAAGACATGATTCAAATTGATAAATCCTTTAGTCACTTTAGTTCAACAATTCCATAAACTTTAATAAACATCTGCAGTAAAACAATCAGCAATCGCAAAACGCGAAAAAACGGTAAAAAAGGATTTTCCAGCCGTCTGTGATTAGACTCAATGCAGCTGAGCAAACTGTAGGAAAGGAATCACCCAAATGCCAGAGTCCGCTAAACTTGCTAAATGGGTTTTATTTAACTACGCTCGGTTGAAAGATACGTATATAAAAATCTTTTTGATTTCGCAAAAAATCGACCTGTTTGATTGAAACGGCAGGATTCCAAGGGAAACATTTGTTTTCGATTTTGCTGAAAATTTCCTTAATATGGTTCTTAAATGTTTTTGATTCGGCTATTCCTTTAAGTTTACAACTTTATCTTACTACTGATAACTTGCATGGAAAAACGGACTTCATAATCGCATTCAACAACCCGAAAACCCTAAACAAATTCATGGGAATTGAAGAAATCAAATTTTGTGAAATCAAAAAGCCAAATTATGTGTTAAATCCGACTTTGTCCAAAGCATAACCTTTTCACACTTAGTTCAATATTCCGGCTGGATTTCCTACAAATAATCGAATAGAAATTGTTGGATTAGTTGGATGGAAACTAATTGCCCTAATCTCATTAATTGCTAATTAGCACAACACTTATAGGAATTAGAGATGAGATCAGGGCCGACAAAGCCCGGCCCGGCCCGGCCCAACGGGCCGGGCCGGGCAGCGCAGACCTGGTTTCCAGTCAGGGCCGGGCCGGGCCGGGCCAAAGGAAAAGATAGTAAGGGCCGGGCCGGGCCGCGCAGCTTCCAACGAAAAAAGCCCGGCCCTGTCCTGTTCGGCCCTGCCAAGCCCTGACGTTTTTCACATTAATTTATTGCATATATACACTTTCCAATGCTAAGAATTGATTTTGCCTTCCTAAACTCAAAATTTCTTGCTTTCTTTGTGTCGCATGACAATGAATATACACCAAATCAATATCAATATCAAATATCATCAGCTTTCGAGTAACAGAAGTTTAATCTACTACATACATATGTAACTGTTTCAAACTCTATTTCAAACAACAAACAAACAAACATCCAAACAGGTAAAACATTCAACTATTTCGGTGAATCGACCTCAGGCTAATTTAGTATACATTTAGTGCTAATTTCCTTATCAAGGTAGGATGCTGAAATATTCGTAATGCACTGTTTTTTGAGAGAACATGGACTTTGGATCTCGAGACTACGATAGTGCAGCAGAACACAAAATTCTAAGTGTCTCAAAACTTCATAGAAGAATTTTTTAACAATCAGGGCTATTCAGAGCCGGTCCGGGCCGCGCAGATCTAAACGGCACTCAGGGCCGGGCCGGGCCAGGGCCTGAAGTTTTTGACACAGGGCCGGGCCGGACCGGACAGACCTAAAATTTGAACAGGGCAGGGCCGGGCCGGGCCGAAAAAGTCGGCCCTGATCTCATCTCTATTAGGAATAGCTTGACCGATGAAAAACTACAGCATTTTGACTCTCAGCAAAAATCAACAATCCACTAAACTGCAGACATCTCAACAAAATATGGCCGCCTAGATTGATATACAAATTCATAGGCTCTGCGGGTCGCTAAAAAATAACAGCGAAAACTTTCAGTTTCACTCGGACTGGTATTGTCTAATGTTACAGGCGAAGTGTAACCGGTTTCTTCCCAACAAATAAACATTTTCATATTAAGGTCCCCCGCTAGTACACGCTTGCTATAGTTAAGGTAGAGTGGGGTAGAAAAACACAGTTTGACATTGCATCGGTACGGGTGAACAGAAAGTGTGAATATGTATCGTTGCAGGTTGAAAAGGGCAATTTAGTGTACACTACGGCGTCCGAAGGACATCGAAATAGCAAATTCGTCTTTTGTAACAATCAATCTACTGCGTATTTAACCATGAATTCATCTTTGCACTTGAGATTGTAAATAACTGTTTCTTTCTCGCTTTCTTTGGCACTGACTGTTAAAAAATGGACATCTTTTTGCGTCGGTTCAACAAAAATATTTTTCAGAGTTTCTTTCCAATTTTTGACCGACCTACCTTAACATTAGCAAGAGTGTTTCGACAAAACTTTCGTTTCAAGCCTAAACAAATAAGAAATCTTAGAAATTGTTTGGACATATGAATTCAAATTTCGATTTTGAATGCAATTCTGGTGATATAATTTTATTTAGAAAATAGCTAAAATATATCATAATGGTTTAGATGTTTTAATTTGCATTGACTGTTAAACACATCAACATTAACTTCACTTGCGCAGTATTTTTTTGAACCTCCGATAACGCAGTATAATTATAGTTTCTTACTGTGCTGCCTACAAGTGGAGGATCATGTCAAGCCTGCAAGCTTGCAAAGATTAGCTCTAGCGTCCTATTTCAAATTGACATTCCGTTGAAGCAAACATTTCTAGCTCTAGAGACAGAGCGGAACTGCTAAAGTTCTGAACACGTGTACCTGCTGAACCAGTCATTAATCAGAAACAGAAACAAATTTCTTTCCATCATAACGTGATAGTTTGTTTTTACGATAGTTTCGATTGATGACATGTTAGAGGGGTCTGTACCAAATCTGAATAACAATGCTATTTTACATAGGCATGTGATAAATTCAAAAGAAATCTTAATGGTATGGAAATGTGTGCGTGCAAGGCGATCCAAATTTTAGGTATCGTCAAACATGAACTCTTGAGCTTTCCCCCAGCCCTAAAATTTGATTTCTTGACTAATAACCTTAAACATTCGTAAGGGTGCACACTGGAGGCTGATGAATTTTAAAATGTAAAATATTAAGACTAAACTTTTAAATTGCGTATATGGGTTTTCTGGGGAACCGAGGAGTGAGCACGACTCCGAAGTCCTTATTTCTTAAGCTGGCGAAAACCTGAATTGACGTCGGATTTTAGATGTGGGATCAGCACTAGTCCAGCACCCCAGAAAACCATGTGCAAGTTTTCAGTGAGTCAGGTGCAAAAAGGTTTTGATCCCCTTGGTGCGCCCTTGCCAACTTTAAAACTAATCTAAAAATTCTTATATTTTTGAGCTCATCAGCCTCCAGCACAAACCGTATCCATACAAAATGTTGAAGTTATTAGTTAGATTAGATTAAAAATCTCGAGTTAGGGCTGAAGAGGGAAAGCGCAAAGGATCATTGAATACATAGTTTAACATCAGTGTGCACATTTGTGCAACCGTAACTTGCCAAAACTCGAAGCCGCGGTTTTCTGTTTTATGCGCAGGTGGGTGGTTCAGTGGAATGGGCTGAAACCAGAGCTCAAACTCAATGTATTTAGCTTTCAACCATAGGTTTGTTTTTCAAAATTGCTTGCTCGAAAAACTCATTTTGGCGCGCTCGTACTCATCCTATCCCATCCTATCCTATCCCAACTAAAACCGCTTTTACTCTAACTGCTTTATTTTGTCTGTATTGGGCATTCTGGTTTAACCATAATTATGAAACCTAACCTATCAACCTATGGCTATGACCTTTTTTTCGACCAACTGAATTAACAAACTTTTTAAAATAATAAAAAATTACCTAGATGTAAATAGGGACTTCATGTAAAATTCAACGCAACTGATACATTTGTCAGTTTAAAAAAAGTTTAAAAAATTCCTTCAAAATGACTTTAAAGTTTAACAAAAACTCATAATAAAGGGGCGGGTATCACTTATCTGATTCAGGCCTTCATTTCGCCTACTAATGTGTTCTGACACATCAAATGTTTTGCTGAAAAAATCTTGCTGAGTCATTTTCAGATTGTTTTACACAAAGCCAAATTCCAATAAAATTCCGATGCTTTGTAAATGTGCGAAATCATAAAACAGCTTGCGTTTATCGTTACTGCCATAAAAATTTACAATGCCAAAGTGCAGTTTTTTGCTAAAACGCTAAAACGAGAAAACAAGCTTGAATGTTCATCTAGTCGAATACTATAACTACGGAAGGTAATATATCCCTGATCATTTTGTATATAACTAATTACTACTAATAAACTGAACCAATTAATTACAGACTCTAGCCTTCTTAATCCGCTACATTCCCAGGTAATAACCACCACTCCAGTCGACTAAACTTAATTTTTACGATTATGTGCTGAGCAAAAGGACATCAAAATTTATGTGCTAATGTTAAACACAGTATAACACATACTTAAATGGATTAGATCCTTTCCACATGGCTTGACTGTACACTGGCGCAACTCTAAGCTACATGCCTTTTACAACTAAGCGAGCGAGAGCTCTCTCACACCGATATAGCCAATACACACACGCCTTTAGTTAGAATCAACACAGAAAACACCAGTTTTACTTGCAGGGCTGCGCCAAAATAACAAAGTCTGCCAGAACTTTTAGTGCTCGTACGCTGTGTCTATCGCTTTATGCCTTTTGAATAACTTTTCAATAAGTAAATATATTGTACGCAGCGCATGCGAACCCTAGATTATAACTTGTAACAAAAAGTTGAGAATTTTGCCCTATCAATGAACATGCAATATTTTCCTACGCTTCATAACAATTTCTACGATAGAGGGTACGTACGTCACTGTGGAATTTTGTTGGGGAATGAACGTTGAAAGGAGGGCAGGTAAAACTCGTTTTCAGAATATATTACTGTCATTATTGTACACCTGGGGATGACAATTTAAAACTCCAGGAAACCTGTAAACCGTAGACAAGATGAGAGGCCATATACGTGCTATTTTTGGCAATAGTGCAAGTGAAATTTTACAACGCTGCATTCGGAACAGTTTGGCATATTGTCAATCAAATTGTACAGTAGAATGGGTGCGTCTGAGCTCAAATGGGTTTGTTGCTTCTAACGCACGACTTGGAGCCTTTTTGAGTGCGAGTTGAAAGAGTTAAATTTAACTCCAATCCTTTGCGCCAACACGGCTAAAAAAGTTAAACAGTTCATTAAACTATCCTCATAGGCAGATTAGTTAGCTCTAACCTGAAACCTCGGAAACGCCCGTAGAATAAAAATTAACAATAAAACTAAAAACAGTATTAATGCCCGAATATCATCTAAATGTTAGAAGGCTGAGCCAATCAATGTGCACTAGAAATGAGCATTTTCCCCTCCGGGTCGACCCCCATTGGTTAGCGGGCCGGGCCGGGCCAAGAAAATTCTTAACTGCGGGCCGAAACGGGCCGGATCAACTCTAGAAAATGTTGTAAAATCACTGAAATTAGCTACATAATTACTGAGTCTGGTTATTTCATGGCAAAATTTAACATTCCGTAGCATAATTTAGCCTCTCCATCTTGAAATAATATTGTTAGTCAAATTTAGGAATTTTTCTTTTGGCGGGCCGGGCCGGGCCAAATTGTGGAACGATCCGGGCCGGGCCGAAAAATTTTGCCAGCGGGCCGAGCCGGGCGGGGCCGAGCAAAATTTTGCAGCGGGCCGGGCCGAAAAAATCTGGCCCGTGCTCATCTCTAATGTACACCTATCTCTGTGTAATGTCCTGAGGACATTCTTCTCAGGTTCCATGGAAATGGACATGACTGCGGTTCAAAAAGTACATAAGCAAGAGTGCATAATTGCACTATTATTTAGAAGAGGAGTAAGGCGCTAGAGGGCTTCTCTTCTTGGCATTGCGTAACGGTGCTCCGACCACAATACGCGAATGTTCCCCCGTTTGGGGGGGTCGACCAGAACGACAAAGCATACCCCCCTCCGTGTGGTGGGGGGGGGGGGGTAGCCGAGAAGAGGTCCCCGTTTGGAGGGGGGGTGGCCAACAGCCAATCAGATTGCAGAAACCCCCCACCGTTTGGTGGGGGGAGGTAGAGCAGAGGATTACGATAGTTTTTGTTCTAGTCTAAAATGGGTCCACGTTTGGGGGGGGGGGGTTTCGCCAACAGCCAATCAGAATGAGCAAAACTTAGCCTGCTTGAGCGACCCCCCCCCAAACGGCGACCTCTTTCAGCCAACCCCCCCACCAAACGGGGACCCCTTTCGGCTACCCCCCCACCAAACGGAGGGGGTATGCTTGTCGACCACCCCCCCCCCCAAAAAGGGGGAACATTCGCGTATTGTGGTCGGAGCACCGTTACGCAATGCCAAGAAGAGGAGCCCTCTAGTGGCTTACTCTTCTTCTAATATATTATAGAATTATGAACTCTTGACATAAGTGAATAACTGATATAAAAGTAGCCTAAGTAGGTAAGATACCCGTAAACCTAAGCTATCTTCAAACCTGCTGAAGACAAGAATTAGTCTTGGATCATATACTGGTGCTGCCAGAGCGTTGCTACTGGTGCTATACCTATTTATTGCCTAATTAATTAAGCCCCTGAATGACCCTATAATGGGATAATGAGTTATAAATTACCCACATATTTGTCGGCGTATCGACATTACTGGATCATTTGTCCACTCAAGCTGTATTAATTTTGATCTTGTAATTCATGAGTTGTGAAAAGTCAAACTCAAACGTCACTAACTTGACTTTAACTTATCAATTGTCAAAGTTTAAGAAAATTATGAAACCATCATGATATATTGTGCTGTCATGCCATCAGCATGGTAACTAAATTTAGTGCTTCAAGTCCGCATTTCTAGGACCCTACATGCCAGAAATTTTAGCAGAAAGAAAAAGCCAAGCCGTGATCTGTTAGCATGAAAAAACTCTGCTGGAAAAAACAGCACGACATGCATATAGTATGGATAAAATGGGTTTTCTATTGTGGCCTGGACGGGCAAGTAAAGCTTGTGTTAGCAAACTGAAGCTGCAAAACCCAGAGACAAAGTATATTGATTGCCTTTAGCTTGATGCTGGCCGGTCGGGTGCAGCCGGCAAAAATAAATTAAGTCTGGACTTCAGAACTGCTAGAAAATCCAAGAGCTTTCCCCGGGACAGAAAACGTAGAAAATTATAACATTTGCTTCACTGAAAATGTAGTGCTCATTTCAGGAAAAATCCCCCACAGAAAAACAGCTAAGAGATACCCATCAAGGTTTCAAGGTTGCAGACTCTGAATGCTATTTCAGTGGCCCTTCATTTGAGACTAACGACGAAATTTAGCTTAGGTTTTTTGATGGAATCTTTGTGGCCAGGCTGCTCTTAAAATGTCGTATAAAGTAAATATTAAAAAATAAAAAAAACTAGTCTGAAACAAGTCCCAGGAAAATATTGAAAATTCTGGTTCATAGCTGCTTAGAATTTGCTTAAAAGCTATTTGATTGCTTGACTACAGATGAAAAAATGCAGCGGTACTGCAAGGAATAAATTAACATTAAACAGGATGAAAATTAATTCATTTCGGACTTCTTTCACAGAGGTTTTCATTTTCCTCTTTCGGAATGTTTTGAGAGGAACTGTTTTGAAGCACTAGTCTGTCTGATCCATGCATCCAGCACCACAGCATTCCGAAAAGGAGATGGCATAGCTTTTGCTGGCCTCCACCTTGTCTATTGATCGCAGTCCATCAAAAATAGAAAGGAAAACGCGAATGGTTGCCATAGAGTTGGACATGGACGCATTTTTTCTGACCGCGACCGCCCCGCAACCGCAGTCGTCGTGACCGCGACAGCCCGCGTCCGCGACCGCAGCCCGAAGGATAATTTTGTGACGGCAAAAGTTTGAGTTATTAAGTTAATAATCGTATTCAGTAGTTAATAGTTAGGTATTCTGTTTAGGGTTGGTGCAGCGTAGATATATAATGTTCGACAGCGCAATTGAAAATTACGCAAATTGGTTTTTTGCTGCAATTGGAGTGTTCGATAATGAAATTCTGTGTGCAGGGTGTCTGTTCTTTCACTTTAGAGTTGAGGTTTACAAACGGAGCGGCAGCGGCAGCATATATACTATTATTAACACTGCTTGAAGAGTTGGTTTCCCTCCTTTCGATTTTTTTAACCTTTAATTCTCATCTAATCTTATGGCATTGATTGAAACTTTCAGAACAAATTGATTGAACTGAATTGAACTGAAGTGATTTAAACTTAGTTAGCCAACGCAAAAGCCTTCTATTTTGGCATCTAGGATACGAGTATTGAAATTCCTGCAATTGATTATCACGAATAGGAACTAAAGTCTGACCAAAAAATGTAGAAAGCGAAATTGTTTTCCTTATATCTCAAAAACGCTTCAAAATAGCTAGCTATCACAAAGTATATATTTTCTGAGCCGGACTGATGAGATCTTTCTTCTCATGAAAAAATGTTTTTGACATTTCCCGTGCGATTTCAGAGGGCGCCGGTTTTATATGTCCAGAAAGATTGGTACATGGTACTTTTCTCAGATTTTTTCGCTATTTTTTCAGAAAAATTTTCCCCTTGTCTACACTGCGAATTTCAACTTTTATGTTTGGAAATTGCGAGAGTTATTCCATTTTTTCGATTTCCAAAATCCTTTGAATCAAAATCAAAATTCAAACTCAAAATCTTCAATCTTTGCCGCTTTTACTACTTTGACTGGCTTGCTACTCGTGACTTACTCAGTGGAAAAGTTTTTCGATTAGATTTTCAGGACCGCCTGGGCGTCAGCTTTGATCTGAAAAATGTGGTATTTCAAAATTTGAAAGTAGAATTTTTCGAAAAATACCACTTTTTGACCCAAAATTTCGGCATAGCGATTCTACCAAAAGTGGGTAAAAATAGCGTAATCATAAAGTTCAATCTGAGCTGTATCCAACGATGTAATGTTTTCGGGCTTCGACTTACATTGCGCCAGCAATAAATTTTTAAACAATTTCCCTTATTTCAGCTGATTTTTGGCTGTGTTTGATGTTGTCGCCTTGATTTTCTGAGCCAGTGTCAACTAACAAAAACCAGCTGAAATAAGGGAAATTGTTTAAAAATTCATTATTGGCGCAGTATAAGTCGTCGCCGTGAAAACTTTACATCGTTGGACACAGCGCAGATAGAACTTTATGATTACGCTATTTTTACTCACTTTTGCTAGGATCCCTATGCCGAAAGTTTGGGTCAAAAGTGGTATTTTTCGAAAAAATCGACTTTCAAATTTTGAAATACCACAATTTCAGATCAATGCTGACGCCCAGGCGGTCCTGAAAATCTAATCGAAAAATTTTTCCACTGAGTGAGTCACGAGTACCAGCCAGTCAAAGTTGAAAAAGCGGCTAAGATCAAAGGATTTTGAAAATCGAAAAAATGGAATAACTCACCTAATTTCCAACCAAAAAAGTTGAAAATCGCAGAGTAAGACATTAAGAAAAGGGGAAAATTTTTCTGAAAAAAATTGCGGTAGTACCATGTATCAATCTTTCTGGACATATAAAAGCGGCGCCCTTTGAAATCGCAAAGGGAAATTTCAAAAAATATTTCAGGAAAAGAAAGATCTCATCAGTCCGGTTCAGAAAATATATACTTTGTGATAGCTTGAAGCGTTTTTGAGATATAAGGAAAACAATTTGGGTTTCTACATTTTTGGTCAGACTTTAGTTAACCTTCCTGTCAACTGCCAGTTGAAGAAAATGTACAAATTTCAGAAAAGATTCGATAGTGGTCGCGCAGTGCATACCAAAATTTGAAGTTTAAAATCTATTTGTATTTACTGGTAGCACATGGAAACGAACAGAAACCGGCATAAAAGCAAGAAATTTTCAATACTGAAATTAGACAAGAAGATGTTAAACAAATTTAAAACCCAGCTACAGTAAGGACTGACAGTTTATGCTGCCTGTCCAAAAACTCAAAGCGTTCTACCAAAATAAAACAAAATAAACAGCAAAAGTGAAGCTGATAATTCGTCCAACGCGGGAACTACATATATATATATATAACATAAAGGAAAAATTTGAAAAAATTGTGAATTTTTACTACAGATTGGTTTAAATTACCACGATTTGATAGAAATTTGCGGTCATTGCGGTCAAGAAAATTTGACCACGACCGCGACCACGAAAAATCACCGATTTTATTAAATATGTAGGTGTACATAGTGCATGGAGTTAAGATGAAACTTAAAAATTGGAAAGTTTAATAGTTACTGAACTGTGTTAGGTTTCGTTAAGTATTTGACTATTGACTGTTAGATGAGTCGCATAGCTAAGTGAAAGGCGTCCTGGACTCCTGAACAATTCGATCCTTACACTGTGAATTTGGTCTGGGGAAGAACACTTAAAGCAGAAAAATGCTCAAGTTTCTCAGGATACAAAGCAATATATGACATGACATTTTGACAACCATAAAATGTTACCAACTTTTTACAGCAAACTACAGAATATCTCATAAGAGTGAGTTATCACTTGATTGTCCGGGTGCGTCAGTGCCAATCTACTTCAAGCATTGCATTTTGTTGAATTCGCCTGGTTAACAGCGTGTTTTTCGCATATTACTAAGCATGGGCACGAATAGTAAAACAGGTATTCGAATATTCGTCACTATTCGTGGGGTACTATTCGAATAATTCGCGAATTATTCGTAGTATTTGAAATTCGCGAATAATTCGAATTATTCGAATAATTCACGAATTATTCGAATATTCGAATTCAAAAACGGCAATGATTAAGTCTTAATTTACATTTGCATGCACGTTTAACTGCTGAAAGTTTTTGAATAAGCTCAAGAACCCTTCTGGAAGCGTATAGCGGCAGCAAACTATTTTACAGTCACAGCATTTATATGGTCAACATAGTGGAATGGTACTCATGGAACACAATTTTGCTTGGTAAAATTCGCGATAATCTGGTTGAAATGGATCAGAACAACAGTACACAGACGGATCAAGACATTGAATGAAAGCGCCAATAGTGCAACAATATGTGCTCTGGAACGCAACGTGCCAGTTAAAGTGCAATAAAATATTTGGTCAACTACAACAGCTGTTGTAGGTGAGAAATCTCAATTATTATGTAGGCAACAATTACCCTACATAATATGGGTATAAAGGCGTCTGCGCGGCCCCTGGAGACAGTGTTGGCCTGGTGCCAGCTAATTAGAGGTCCGGGAGGGGTAAAACTGTTACCATCGTAAAGTACTCGAGTAGTACTACAAGTACCACCATACTTTTGGTTAAAATTCCGAACTTCGAAATTTTGCACTAGGCGGGAGTTATATACCGTGCGTTTGTTTTTTTTAATAACGCTTTTCGGAAGTGCTTATGTCAGCGCAGTGTTGGAACGATATGGGCATTTTGGTCCTATACTACTGTTATATGTTGGTAGGCAGGGTCCTCCCATGCAACCTTTTTTGGTCATTTTGGCACACTGCCAATTTTGGCTCTGTGCCAAGGCCCCAAAGTCGGACTTTCGCTATTTTGGCACTTCGGTTGTGATCGACTTTTTTCACAGGTTAGCAGCTAGATCGGTTTGGTTTGTTTTATTTGAATATTTCGGACTATGCGCGGAATGCAATGAGGGGGATTTTTTAATTTCGCTCTGCAGCTTTCAGGAGATGGACCCGAACTTTGCTTTTTTTGGCCTGTTTTGGCGAAAAGTTTCTAAGTCCCACTTTTACTAGAAATGGACTAAAAGTCACTAAAAATGGCGTTTTTCGGCCTTGGGGTGGTATGCATATATAGTAATTCGGGGTCGCTGAAAACGATGAGCATACTGCCGATACCGCCTGAAGTGACCACTGGTCAGCATGGCTCCCGTGGTTCCTAGCCCAGGGTCAAAGTAGGGAAAACTCACTATAAACAGCATTTTTCGGCGTTTTGGTTCGGGGCATATATAGTAAATCGACTACGCTCGTTTCAATGGGCATATTGCCGAAATCGAGGGAAGTGACCAGTGGTCACTACGGTCTATGGGGTCTATTGACCAGTGGTTAAACCCCTTAAAACGGCGTTTTTCGGCGTTTTGGTTGGGGGCACATATAGTAAATCGACAACGCTCGTTTCAATGGGCATATTGCCGAAATCGAGGGAAGTGACCAGTGGTCACTACTGTCTATGGCCCTATTGACCAGCGGTCAAACCCCTTAAAACGGCGTTTTTCGGCGTTTTGGTTGGGGGCAAGATATAGTAAATCGACTACGCTCGTTTCAATGGGCATATTGCCGAAATCGAGGGAAGTGACCAGTGGTCACTACGGTCTATGGGGCCTACTGACCACTGGTCAAACCCCCTAAAACGCGGTTTTCGGCCCTCTGGCGGTACCCATATAGTAACTCCGTTTCGCTAAACACGATGGGCATACTGTCGAAGTCTTTGGCGAGGCGAAAACGTTTTCTCCTTATACCACCCACAAACAGAGATTGCAGAGGCCAAAGCTTGGGGCGGAGGTGAGAATTCAGTGGTACTATGTATTTATATAATCACTTTTCTGCTCTATCTACGGCACTGTTCAAGTTCCTTGTATCCATAGCCGCATTGCTGGAAAGGGATCCTTTAAAATGACAGCAGGACAAGTAATAAAAATGCTCCTCCGGAGCATGAAAAAGTAATATGGGTGGTGGTGAGGTTGTAAAATCAAGAGAGGACTAGCCTTAAAAATGCTTAATATGGGGGCTAGGTTCAAAAAAAGAAGAGGACTAGGTTGTGGGCGAATTAATATGGGCACAGCTTCGCCGAGCAACCCATATTCGCGGGCTTTCAAGCTTTGTCATGGCGATTGTCATATACAATGCCATTATTGTCAGTCAATAATAACAATTCCAGCAGTTAAACAATCGCTGCAAGTTGCTTGCTTATATATATATACGTAAACTATATAGTAATTTGGCTGTGCTGGACTACGGCAAGCAACTAGAAAAAACCAAGGCTATGATTGTAACGCTAACGGTTCAATAGAAATAGAAGATCGTCGGAGAGAGTCCTGAAATTATCGTTGAAATATAGAGTTTTCTTATCAATGGTTAAAATGCACAGTAAATATTAAGAGTTTATCGAAAGAAATGTTTGCTTCCACTAAAACTCGTTTATCATAGTTGTATATTATTTACGCACCGTAACTAAAACTGAACACTGGTATATATACATATGTAATACGTATGTATATAACTTTTTCAGTCCGCGAATATGGGTTGCTCGGCGAAGCTGTGCCCATATTAATTCGCCCACAACCTAGTCCTCTTCTTTTTTTGAACGTAGCCCCCATATTAAGCGTTTTTAAGGCTAGTCCTCTCTTGATTTTACAACCTCACCACCACCCATATTACTTTTTCATGCTCCGGAGGAGCATTTGTATTACTTGTGTAAGACGAGTGTGCATGTATAAAACTGTTAGGACAGAACGACTAAAGATCTTTGCAAGTTTAGTACACATAAATATATTCTATTCTGTGTGAGTTCAGTTTCATTTTAATGCAGAAGCCAGCAAAAAGTCCGAAAATTCGCCTGAACATAGGATACTTACTTAGAAATTAACGAATAATTTGAATATTCGCTCGAATAATTCGAATATTCGTTCGAATAGTTCGAATATTCGTTCATCGAATTATTCGTTAACTATTCGCGAATAGTAAACGACTATTCGAATATTCGTGGTATTCGCGAATATCGAATTATTCGCGAATTATTCTATATTCGTGCCCATGCTTACATATTACTTATTGCGTGTGCTACATTGCTTTCGCACGCTTACGCTTTATCGTCATATTTCCTATTTCCTGCTAGGTACAATAGAAACCTAGCAAGCTCGCAATCGAAATGCAGAGAGAAAACTGAAACACCTAAATTGTTATATAAGACCTAACTATAAATGTTTAAAAACGCTTATACTTTGTTCCTATGCTTATAGTAGCATTATAGTTAATGCCAAGTAGTCGCATACATAGCATTGGCGACGAGTTTACGGAACATTGACAAGTTTTGGAAATGGGTGAAAGAACATTGGGACGTTTGGATCCATTTGACCCTGATTCAATTCAATGGGAATCTTACGTGGACCAGATGGAAGAATACTTCATCGCTAATAACATTAGAGAGGAAAGAACTCAAATTGCAATTCTGCTGAGTGTGGTGGGTCCTAAAACGTACGAACTCTTGAAAGACATATGTAGCCCAGCCAAGCCCAATTCCAAACGGTTCCAGGAGCTAGTGGATCTGCTCCAAAATCACTTACAACCCCGACCAGTGGTCATAGCCGAACGATACCAATTCCACTTGGCTAAACAACAGGTCGAGGAAAGTATCTCTGAATTTTTGGCCCGACTTCGTAAACTGGCCAAATACTGTGATTTTGGCGCATTCCTGGAACAAGCGCTTAGAGATCAGCTCGTGTGTGGTATCAAAAGTGACACTGTTCGAACAAAATTGCTTACTGAAAGAGAACTAACTTTGGAAAGAGCATTCACCATTTCTAAATCCATGGAGTGCGCAGCCTCCGATGCTGGTAAAATTGGGGCTGCTGCTTCCAACATTCAAGCCGTCAATCATAAATTCCAGAAAAAGTTCACCAGTCCTCGACCGAGTCAGCTCAGTAAAGGCGGCAAGAGTGGTCCAGTTCGAACATCCACCCATGCCTGCTACAGATGTGGTAAATCTAACCATTTGCCTGCAGCTTGTCCTTTTCTAAAAGAAACCTGTCACAAATGCAAGAGGCCAGGTCACATCGCAAAGAAATGCTACACAAAGATCAAAGTTTTGGACGATTTTGGTTCGGTGGAACAGTTGTCCAGCGTTCTCGACGACGTGATGCATCTACATGAATGCAACAAAGTTCAACCCAATCTGAATTCAAATTCAAAGTTCATGATCAGCTTAGAACTTCAGGATACGCCAGTAAAAATGGAATTTGACACGGGCGCAGCGGTAACAGTCATCCCAGAGCATTTAGTTACCCTGAAGCTCCAGCAGACCAAGAAAGAGTTAAAGTCTGCGATTGGTCATTCATTGCCGTTAAAGGGTGAAGCTATGATTAAAGTAAACTACTGTGGTAAAGAGTATCATTTAAAGGCTTATGTAGGAAACAGAAGCTGTCCTGTCCTCATGGGAAGAGACTGGATATTGAAACTTTTCGGAAGAGATTGGATCAGAGGTTTGCTTGAATCGGAACCTCAAATGAACAAGATCGACACCAGCAAGTCCGAGCTGAAGTCACTCCTGTCCAGGTTTAAGAATACATTTTTTAAAGACGGTCTAGGTTTGGTGGTGGATTATAAAGCCCACTTATCGCTGAAACAAGAAGCCGTGCCAAAATTTTTCAAACCTAGACCTATGCCGTTTGCTTACAAAGAAAAGGTTTGTAAAGTGTTAGATAGGATGGAAGCCGACGGACAGCTGGAAAAAGTCTCCAGCAGTGAATGGGCTACTCCAACGGTGAACATTCCGAAACCAGATGGCGACATCAGAATATGTGGAGACTACAAAGTAACGCTCAACCCAGCTTTAAAAGTTGATTGGCATCCACTACCAAGTCCAGAAGAATGTTTCCATGCGATGATTGGAGGTCAGAAGTTTACAAAACTAGACCTTTCGCAAGCATACAACCAACTCTCCCTCGACAACGAATCAAAAGATTTGACAACAATGAATACTGTCAAAGGTTTATACAGATGGAAGCGTCTACCCTTTGGGATTTCGTCAAGTCCCGCTATTTTTCAAAGTTTAATGGATAAAGTTCTTCAGGGTATTCCAGGAGTGGTTTGGTACCTAGATGATATTCTAATCACTGGCAAGGATTCAAAAGAACACCTCGGGCGACTCGAGGAAGTTCTCACCAGGCTTAGCAATAAAGGATTTCGAGGACGCCTTGCCAAGTGCTCCTTCTTTCAGGATTCAGTGGAATACCTGGGCTATGTTATTGACAAATGTGGAATCCATCCGCAGGGTAAGAAAGTTGAAGCAATCCAAAATATGCCGCCACCTAAGAATGTAAAAGAGATTGAAAGTTTTCTGGGTGGAATTAACTACTACAGTCGCTTCATTCCTCACATGGCTACCATCACTGCGCCTCTCAACGCCTTGCGCCATAAAGATACCAGCTGGAATTGGGGCAAGATAGAAGAAGATGCTTTTGACTAAAAAATTCCAAGAAATTCCAAGAAACTAAAAAGTTCCATTTCGGAGTCAAGTTTGACGATTCATTACAACCCCAAGCTCCCCTTAAAGTTAGATTGTGACGCTTCAAGTCAGGGATTAGGAGCGGTCCTGTCACAGTTGTCTGACGGAAAAGAAAAGCCGGTGGTTTTTGTTTCTCGCAGTTTAAATAAAGCAGAAAGAAATTACTCGCAAGTAGAAAAAGAAGCCTTGGCAATAGTCTGGGCAGTCAAGAAACTTCACAAGTACCTGGCCGGAAGAAGATTCTTGTTAAATACGGATCATAAGCCTTTGGTGACCTTACTGCATTGCCATAAAGGGGTCCCTCAAATGGCTGCTAGCAGACTACAACGGTGGGCAGTCATTCTAATGGGCTATGACTATGATATTCAATATCGATCCACGAAGTCTCACGGAAATGCCGACTTTTTATCAAGGTTGCCGCTCAGCGTTTCTGAAAAAGAAAGCAAAGTATCACAAGAAATTTCCTTGCTGGTGCAACAGTCATTGGAATCGATTAGCATCACACCGGAGATGGTTAAAGAAGCTACAGCAAAGGATGTAATACTCAACGCGGTTTGTAAGAAGCTGTCCGAACCGTGGGACAAAGAATCCAATTCTGAAATGAAATGCTTCTGGAGAAAGAAAAATAACTTGTCCGTACAAAATGGAATTCTACTGTATGGATCCAAGGTCGTGGTCCCCAAAACACTGCACGCTGCCGTATTAAAGATACTGCATGCTACACACCCGGGAATGGTAAGAATGAAAAGTTTGGCTCGATCGTACGTGTGGTGGCCCAACATCGATGCCGACATTGAATCAGCTGTTAAGATTTGTCGACCTTGCCAGATCAATCAAGATTCACCGCCACAAGTTTCCCATCCAATGATTCCTCCGGCCAAGCCGTGGCAAAGGGTGCACATAGATTTTGCGGGGCCTTTTCTTGGCCATATGTGGTTGGTCATGGTCGACGCTTTTTCACGGTGGCCCGAAGTTCAAATGATGAGCCGAATTACCACCAAAGACACGATTAAAGAGCTGGGTTCTGTCTTTTCAAGAAATGGATTCCCCGAAACCTTGGTCAGCGACAACGGGCCCAGCTTCACATCAGCGGAATTTAAAGCTTTTCTCGCTTCAAAAGGCATCACTCATGTCTTAACGGCGCCATACCATCCAAAAAGCAATGGACTGGCGGAAAATTTTGTGAAAACCTTAAAGAGATCGTTAAAGAAGACCCCGACGTCCAAGCAACAGTTGCCTGGTCATTTAGCAAGTTTTCTACTACAGTACAGAGTGACACCTCATGTTACAACAGGTCAACCTCCAAGTCAGCTTTTTCTCAACAGGAAACTTCGCAATCAACTGGACCTTCTACATCCCCATACTTTACTTCCTCCACTGGGATTTTCTACTTCGACTAAAAGACGCCTGGAACCAGGAGACATGGTGTGGGTAAAATCTTACCGCAGTCAGGATCCCCAGTGGGTGGAGGGAATGGTACATAAGCGAGTCGGTGCTGTCACCTACGAAGTTAAAGTGGACACTCAATTATGGAAGCGCCACGCAGACCAGCTGCGGCCCCGTGTGGCAGCGCCTAAGTCCGGAATTCAACCCCCGTTCAAGGTGGAAGCCCCGAACCTTTTGGTTTTTCCCTCGGATGAAGTTGAACCTCCTCGTCCTGTCCAAGACAATATCGCCGGGGCAGGACCAATAGAGCCACCTGCGCCGCGTCCGGCGCGCTATCCACGAAGACAACGCCAACGGCCAGTGACATTCATTCCTGGGACGGATACCGGATTTTTCAGACCGGATTAAAGTTAGAGTGAACAACAGGCATCGAGCTTAACGGGAAGAAATGTTATATAAGACCTAACTATAAATGTTTAAAAACGCTTATACTTTGTTCCTATGCTTATAGTAGCATTATAGTTAATGCCAAGTAGTCGCATACATAGCATTAAATGCTATGTCCTATTTCCTACTTTCTGCAATTAAGTCTATAGTATAAATCCGGAAATCCAGTGGTCACGTGATCAAGCAATGGAGCCAAACCTATGCTATTGATAGCCTTACAGTAGTTATAAGTATTTCTTGCAATTTTTGGTTCAAACAGGTTGTAAACAAAAAGGTTGAATGTAAGCAACAAATTATCAAAGTTAATTCTAAAAAGTTAATTACAAAAGTTACGTATTTAACTATTTTGGCTTAAAAATTTGAATAATTAGAGGGACTAAGCTACAGACAGACAGGCATTTGTTGATTTATTCTTCTTGAAAACATTTCTGTCCGAATATATAGAAATTAGAAACAAATGTCAGCACAAGTCAAACTAGTACATGACTAATTATGTAATCAATTTATTGATATCTTTGAATCACATCAATGTTTAGCCATCAATGACTGTTTTTAGCTAGTTAAAATGTTTTGGGAAAAGACAAGAGCAATTGCTGCATGGCAGGATAATAATTCGCACTACTGCCAAGGAGCCGTTTTTATGGTTTTTAGTTTTACAGATCGCGATCATAAGCGACGCGAACTTGCGAGATTTGGTGATCAGTGCATGTAGCGGACTTTCTGGACTCTGAAACATCATGAAATTCGGAATCGCTAATAAAATTTCCCTCAGTTCACTTTTTCTTTATGGTATAGTACAGACGAAAATCTCCATTTCATTTCATTTCATTTCATTTCAAACTTGTCTGATTATGCATTTTCAAGAAATATTTGTTTAACCCTTTCCATCCTGAATTATCGCAACATCAATTAAAAAATTATTTCTGCTGTTTTTGACCGCCTAAATGGCACTGACATTGGTAATCTGTAATTCCTACATTTATAGAATTAACTAGCTCGTCCTGTGATTAGTTGTTTATTAATTCAATTAGTTATTAATTGGGTTGCCGCTTTTTACACAAAAAAGGCAACCCTTTCATCTGTGTATGTCCGTTTTTATTATTATTGTGTTGCCCACTTTTCCAAAGGAATGGGCAACACTTTGTTATTGGTCTGTGCTTATTATTATTATTATTATTATTATTATTATTATTATTATTATCCGTCTGTCCCCCCCTAGATCTCGAGATTGGGAAGGGGTACAGGGGTTGTTGATACCTCATTTTGAAGATATTCACTTGGACGTTGGATTCTCAGTTGGGCAGTCCGATACCTTCCGGATTCCGGGAATGGCGAATCCCGGAATTTTTCGGTTGGTAAGGGGGGACCAAGGCGAAATTTCAAAATCCAAAATTTGGTCAAAAATTTTTTGTCTCCGATTTCGCTCAAAAGTTGGTCATAGGGTAACTCGACCACGCTGATTTCAAAACTGAAATCGAAATTTCCGGAAAATTTCCGGATTTCGAGATATTCGACCCGGAAAATTCCGGATTTTGAAAAATTTATCCAAAAGTGGTCGATATGGTACTCAAATGAAAGAGCTCGTCGAGCTGAGCAACTTTCCTTCTTGCGACATTTTCCGAAAATGCGTCTGGCGATAGTTATGACCGAAAAACTGAAAATCCGGGATTTCACAAAAACCCGGATTTTGGACCAAAAAATTTTTTGTCTCCGATTTCACTCAAAAGTCGGACAGAAGGTAATTCGACCACGCTGATTTCGAAACTTCAATCGAAATTTCCGGAAAATTTACGGATTTCGAGATATTCGTTACCGAAGATTCCGGATTTTGAAAAAATTCTCCAATTGTGGTCGATATGGTACTCAAACGAAAGAGTTCGTCGAGCTGAGCAACTTTCCTTCTTGCGACATTTTCTGAAAATGCGCCTAGCGAAAGTTATGACAGAAAATAAACAGAAAAACCTGTTGTGGGCAACACATTCTTGCAGTAGCGCTAGTTATTATTATTATTATTATTCATCTCGTTACCACCCCTGTCCCCCCCTCTAACTTTTGCTAGGGCTGACCGATTGGGCTGAACTTTTCAGTGGAGGTTTGGGGTGGGGTGAAGTGTTGACTGAAGCGCGGACAGTCCGGTATTTCCCGGATTCCGGGAATGGCGGCTCCCGGAATTTTTTAAAATGGTAAGGGGGGACCAAAGGAAACGTAAAAATTTTTTGTCCCCGATTTCGCTTAAAAGTTGGGCATAGGGTAATTCGATAGCGCTGATTTCGAAACTGAAATCGAAATTTCCGGAAAATTTACGGATTTCGAGATATTGGACCCGGAAAATTCCGGATTTTGAAAAATTTTTCCGAAAGTGGTCGATCTGGTACTTAAATGAAAGAGCTCGTCGAGCTGAGCAACTTTCCTTCTTGCGACATTTTCCGGAAATGCGCCTACCGAAAGTTACAGCCGAAAAACTGAAAATCCGGGAATTCACGAAAACCCGGATTTTAAAAAAGTTCTTCAAAAGTGGTCAATATGGTACTCAAATGAAAGAGCTCGTCGAGCTGAACAACTTTTCTGCTTGCGGCATTTTCGGGAAATGCGTGTAGCGAAAATTACGACCAAAATACTGTTGCATTCTTCTGAAAATCCGTCCCCCCAAAGGGAAAATGCCGCGGCAACCCATTCTCGCAACTTCGCTAGTTATTAATTAGTTTTTAATTAAAATTTCATTGGCTCTCGTCATGTGCGATTTGTACGCACCAATAATATTTGGTTGTTCAGAAACAACCCCAGGATGGAATGAGTTAAAGACCACCGGTCAATGTTTAAGTTGTTTGTAAGAAAAATAGCCTTTTCTGATAGTTTCATAAAATGAGTAAACAATAGTTATTGTAATCTTCAAAACGATATTTTTTCCATCTTTCTAACTTATGAAAGTTACGTGCGTTTCCACAAACACTGCACAAAAGGAAAAACCACTAACTTTCCGTGAGTCTGGATCATAGTTATTTGGATAGAATGCATCTCAAAAATGGAAGCTGCTGCAAACAATCAGCTGCAAGCTAACCTCGTGACAGATGCATTTGGTTTCCACTGCAGGAGCGGAGTTTATATCTCTATTCAGGGGTTACTTGGCATCATCGTACACACACACCTCTGACCTCAACTCTAAACTTAGAGACGAGATCAATTTAGTTCTAATTTTTATGGGTGTATTCGAATCGAACACATTTTCTGTTTGTCGACAATAAAAAGTAAAGTTTAAAGATTCAATGCTAAGTTATTCGCGTGAATAGCAACGTTTGGCATGTTGCTGAAAAAATTGCAAATCATATACATTTAAAGAAATTCAAAATTTGATATGTTGTTATAGCTATGCGTAGGTAAAGCTGCTGCCTGGAACCAAATGTCACTGTAGCTTAACCAGTTAATAATTTAATGCATGACATATTCTGCACTGAAATTTTCATAATTGTTTTAAACAGAAATACTAACTCAAACTTTTCTGGTTTTCAAAATAAAATTTTGAAAATTAGTTTTGTATTTTATTGCTTGCATACAAATTAAAATCAGGATAATTGTTGTGCTCACATTTTATTTCCTCATTTCTAGATTCGGACAGAAATGCTTTCAAGAAAAACAAATCAACAAATGACTGTCCCTCTAATTATTCAAATTTATAATTGTTTTAAGAAAATAGTTTAAATATATAATTTTTATAATTAACTTTTTAGAATTAACTTTGATAATTTGTTGCTTACATTCAACCTTTTTGTTTACAACTTGTTTGAACCAAAAATTTCAAGAAATATTTATAACTACTGTAAGGCTATCAATAGCATAGGTTTGGCTCCATTGCTTGATCACGTGACCACTGGATTTCCGAATTTATATATACTATAGACTTAATTGCAGAAAGTAGGAAATAAGACATAGCATTTAGGTGTTTCAGTTTTCTCTCTGCATTTCGATTGCGAGCTTGCTATGTAGGTTTCTATTGTGCCTAGCAGGAAATAGGAAATAGGACGATAAAGCGTAAGCGTGCGAAAGCAATGTAGCACACGCAATAAGTAATATGCGAAAAACACGCTGTTAACAACCAGGCGAATTCAACAAAATTCAATGCTTGAAGTAGATTGGCACTGACGCACTCGGACACTTGATGCATAATACGAAAACAGCTGTTGCTGCTATTTGAAAACAGAGATCCAGGTGTTTTCCTATTGTATTGTATTGTATTTGTACGACAAATCTAAGACGCAATTGGATGGGCGAATCGGGTAAGCCAGCCACCCACAATTGAACTAAGGGTGGTTTGAGGACGTGCTTTGTGCTCTGCTTAGTCCGCACTTGAACTTTGTGGAGACTGGATTGAAGGAGGGTTTTCTTCTTTTCTTCAGAATCCTAACCACAGTTGTTCCGGTTTTCATATATATATATATATATATATATATATATATATATATATATATATATATATATATATATATATATATATATATATATATATATATATATATAGATATGTGTGTGTGTGTGTGTGTGTGTGTGTGTGTGTGTGTGTGTGTGTGTGTGTGTGTGTGTGTGTGTGTGTGTGTGTGTGTGTGTGTGTGTGTGTGTGTGTGTGTGTGTGTGTGTGTGTGTGTGTGTGTGTGTGTGTGTGTGTGTGTGTGTGTGTGTGTGTGTGTGTGTGTGTGTGTGTGTGTGTGTGTGTGTGTGTGTGTGTGTGTGTGTGTGTGTGTGTGTGTGTGTGTGTGTGTGTGTGTGTGTGTGTGTGTGTGTGTGTGTGTGTGTGTGTGTGTGTGTGTGTGTGTGTGTGTGTGTGTGTGTGTGTGTGTGTGTGTGTGTGTGTGTGTGTGTGTGTGTGTGTGTGTGTGTGTGTGTGTGTGTGTGTGTGTGTGTGTGTGTGTGTGTGTGTGTGTGTGTTTGTGTGTGTGTGTGTGAATGTGTGTTTGTGTGTGTGTGTGTGTGTGTGTGTGTGTGTGTGTGTGTGTGTGTGTGTGTGTGTGTGTGTGTGTGTGTGTGTGTGTGTGTGTGTGTGAGAAGATGACGGAAGATATATTTCTCAAAACTCCTCACTACTGACTGAAGTCCCCTAATACCACTGGATAGAATAGTAACTAGGAAGCCGAACCACCAACCCCTGGCATTTTGCCCAATTTGAGCTTTCACCTGAGTCTGAATGTGTAGATATATAGTTAACGTATATGTGTCTGTAATACAAAATGTGAAAATCTGTGATAGACTGGAAAATATGGACCAAGACAGAAAGGACATGAAGGGCTGAGCTAGCATTGGGTCACATTGCGAAACAACTCCTGGAAATCGGAACATCTGTGAAAAGTCGCCAGACCGTGATCTATATATTTAGTATGGATACTTATGGTCAAATGTCTGAAATTTTTATTGCCATAATTAGCTTCTACTGCTTGAACTAGACTTTATGTTTAAAATTGAAAATTTCAATTTATTCATGCTGTAACAACATAATTATTACATATTATAACCATAAACGATAAAGCATAACAATAAAGAATACCTACAATTACCACAAGAAGAAAATATAATTTCTAGAGTTTCCTACAGTTAAAAAGCAGAATAGAACAGGCTTAACGTCATCACTTGAAACAGTGCTAACACGGTAAAATATGTACACATAAAAATCTTCCAAATTATGTTTCCTTTTTCCTGGAAAATCAGCAATACATTTCATCTGATCGATCTTTACACTGCGGAATTCCATCACAGACTTGGCTTCCGGAGAGGCATCCGTCTCCGTTGTGACACTGAAACTGATCCTGCAGACAAATTCGTTGAGCTGAAAACAGGAAAATGTCAAAGTTCAGTTGTTTGCAAGATGCGATTTGATTGCAGTGACCTTCAAACTGCCGTGACAATGAGAGTAATAATAAAAGCCTTTCTTATTTTCCGCACACAAAGGAGCGACAAAGATACGGCTGTAGAGAGAGAAAAACATTTATAATGAAGATGTTCGTCTGATTGATAGTCTGAAGAAATCGGCAAACAACGCTCGTAGAGCGATCAAGAATTTAAGCATATAAAGTTTAGAAAAATGAATATAATATGAATCTTAATCTTAATCTCTTACGACAATCCTGCTCATCCGCAGAATCAAGACACTGGGCAACTCCGTCGCAATAGAATCGTCTGCTGAGGCACTTGGGATCGGGTCCTGCGCATTTGATCGTTTTGCTGTCGTCACAGTTTGGAATGCAGGTAAGCTCATTGGTGGAGAGTTCAAAGCCATCCACGCATGCGCATTTCGCCGTGACTCCGGACGTGTTCGGTCCGTCCTTGGTGCCGATTCGTCGACCCGGGAGCGGCAGAGAGGTGCTGTTGGGAGAGAGAAGGCAGAGTTGACCACAGTTCATATTCTCACAGGGATTGTCACCTGAAAAGTATGTAAACTAATTAGGACTAAATTAAAAATCTTATAAATAAAATTGTAATAGACAGTAACTGACTTTTGAAAAACTGATACTAAAGAAGTACTTTTCCCAATAAGCTAAGCTAATCTAAGAAAGAACAAAGACAAGAACAAGTAGGTAGGTAATATGTACTAAGTAAGCTAAACAGGTTCTCAATGCTTGGGGGAAGGGGCTTGTGGCGTATTCTTCTTCTCCTTAACGATGTATAATATACTTTACTAGTTTCAGGTGTTACCTTTGGGTTGTGCCGCAGGATGGCTAATTTTGATGCCATAGGGCAGAAGGGCTGCTTGAGCGATCACAGTTACATTGCTCCCATCGAACTTGTTGGCCTTCACAATTCCTCGATAGGTCCAGTCAGTCCAATACAAGTAATCATCAAAAGCCACCATGGAAAATACGTGCGGTACGCTGGAGGCGTCCTGTAGTATAACTTGCCGATTTGTTCCATCCAGTGCGCTTGCTCTGAAGTTTAGGTATTAAATTAATTGATTGAGTAATACGTAACTAGATTAATTAATTGAACCATTGGTAACTTAAGGTGGTGATTCCCTTTGGTCACATAAAGTTTACACAATTATTACTCATTCATTACTTGGAGTTAAGAAGCCATTTTTATATCAAAATGTAGCTTAACATTTTCTCTTTTTAATGCATGCCACGAAACGAATGTTGCTTTTCTAAAATATTTTTAACACATTTTAGAAGAAGTATGATTTTCCAGAATTTTTGCAGACTCAAGAAAATTTTTTTGCGAGACATCGGTTATATCATTCGATACCTCCATCAAATAGCTGGGGACGATTTTTTGTTTATTGTGAAATCGCTCTTCGTTATAGAGAAATAAGCTGAAATGTGAGCGTAACCTGGATTTTGCCTACTTTTTCCAAATTTGTCAAGCGATTACTTTAGCTAGAAAGCAGCAATCGGGGCAACTAAAAAATCGTCCCTGGGTATATTTGTGCCGAACACATTTGTTCAGTAGCAGCCCTCCAGATTGCGTGGTGAGTGCTCCACAATCTTTGGAAGAAAATTGGTCGTGTTTTTGCAAAAACTACATTTTTTATGATAGCAGCCTACAGGATAGCAGTTGGAAGACGATCATGCGTCGGATAATTTGTCCCTGTGAGACCTTCAAATCGACGCCCTTAGTTTGATTTTACGGCTTGCGTAGTTCAAGAAATGTTGGATTATTTGATTTCTGCAAAAATGACAAGTTTTCGACGCCAAAGCAAGAAAAACGTCTATATCTCAGGGTAGAGAAAAGCTAGAAACTTGCTTTAAAAAGCAAAAATGTGAAGCTCAATGAGATCTTTCGAACTGATATAGTCATAACTGTATAGCCAATGCCAAACGTTCAGAAATTGGGCAAACCCACTCTGCCCGGAAATCTCGAATTTTTGAATCGGGATTGCGCGGAGGGTGTTAGAACGCTAAAAGAACTTATTTCGGAAAGTTTCATCAAATTTCATCTTGATTTACGCCGCCAAATAACATTATGTGCCCAAAAGGAATAACCACCTTAAGGGGGGGGGGGGTCACTTTTTTGCCGATTTTTCGACCATCTCCGATTTTGCTCATTTTCACATATTCTGTAGTCCCCATGGGTCCGCGAAACAAGACAAGAGCGTTTTGCGAAATATTGCGTCTATCGTTCTGTACAGGCCCTCAAAGGTGACCTCGACATGTGTTAAACATAGGAAAATGAAAAAGTTAGGTTAAAAAGTTTGTGGCAGAAAAATTTTTCGCTGTATAAGAGTCAGAACTCTGAAACCTTTTCAGAACCATTAAGGACATATTGTAGAGTGCAGCTATCTCCTCTGAAGCGATTCAGTTCAGTATTGGATTTTTGGCCAATTTTTAAAGTCAGAATTTTGGAAAATCGGCCATTTTTGGACCATGAAAAACAGGACCTACGGTACTCTTTTGCTTGTCCTGAACGATTGGCAAAATCTACAGAAACGGCCAATAGATAGCTGCACTCTACGCATAAAACCACGTCCTATGAAAGTACTCGCATGTTTCTATCATCTACAGTAAGCTCAAAAAACTTGCCACAAAAACAGCAAATTTTGCTAAAAATGGCCATTTTTCATAATTTTCACATTCTTTTGATAATTTCTCACTCATTATGTGGTAAAAAATCACCAAACTTGGCAGATTAATTAATATACCTATGTCTGTCACATAATGTGGCCAAAACAAATGCGTCAATATTGAACATGCTACTGTGGCGGCACCTTTGATCTTTATAGATGAAAAATGTCAATTTTAAAATTTTTCCAAATATAGACAAAATGGGTATCAATCGATAGCTAATGGAACGAGGAGCAACTTTTCTCATAGAACCATGGGTCTAAAATGTTGTCTGTGCAAGATAAAACGAGTTAAAGTTATACTGGGCAGTCCTGCAAGGTTAGGTCAGTGCAGCACTCAAGCATGCATTATGAACGCCTGGATAGCTGGCCTTGAGCCACGTCTGCACTTAAATATTACCTTAGTAAAGGCTTTAATTTGGTGTAACGGTTAACCCTGGTTTCGTTCGCGTTTGGTCTCCACCTGATCTTGCAGGGCGCATCACCGGAATTTTCAAGTTTTCCGGCTTTGAACCTGAATAACTCTGTCACAGTTTGATTTCGAACGCTAATATTCTAGGTTATTTTTGAGAACATATGGGGGCATATTATGTGTGAAAATGAGCGAAATCCGTGACTATCGATTTTTGACCAAAGTGACCTTAAGTCAAGTCAAGGTTCGATATGAACAGTGGTCAAAATAAATAGCAAACATAATTAAGCTTAATTATTATTTTCCAACCACTGATGGATCCTACAACCCGAGGATCCTACAACCAACGTTCCGTTCCACTATCTCTCGAACAGCTTAGTTGTAATGCAAGAGGTGATAATACCAAATTCGTAGTCACTCAAAATTGAATCGCAACCAAACCAGCTAAATACTGTCGATTATTTTGAAAAAATTCTAAAATTATTTTTAAACATTTTTACTCAATAATATCCAGAAAAGCGTCAGCCCAGTAGAGTGTGTTAGTGTAGCAGTCAACGGTAAGTCCGTTCGGCCATACAAGACCAGATGTTATAATCTTCTCGAAATGGGAACCATCACTGGCTGCTCTGGCAATAAAAGACTGCTGACCCCAATCAGAGGCATATAAGTAGCTAAAATAAAATAGGGTTCACTAACACTGTAACTAGATTAAAATTTATAAACGTAGTTTAAATTTGAATTCTAGCTTCGGCTTAATTCAAATTAATTGTGTTTCTGTGGCTCAGACAGTGAGTTTAGTCTCCAATTGGCCAGAAGTTTTTGTGTCATTCACAGGTGTTGTAGTGACATACAGTACCTGAGAAAATTCGCCCAGTATCCCAAAAATAGGTTCGTAATACTTAAACAAAAGCGACTTTTGGACAATGTCTGGATAACGTACCCAATATGGGGAAATATTACAAGAGCTCTGGGCAGCTTGAAAACATTTTTGTAGAGCGTTTTTCTCAGCTTTCCATCGTTCTGTTGCACAATCATGTCAGTGTGGCGTAAAGAGTAGAAATTCCTAAAACAAGAAATATTAAGCAAAACGTTTGCTGTCGCTCACCTAATTATTTTGTTAGCTTTTTAAGTACTGTGAAAGCAGATGTAGTCAATATCCAACCGATTAGTACAGTGTTCAGTGGAATCTTCCTCATGAAAACTATAAAATTTAAGACTTTAAATAATCACTTTGTTATCCAGTCGAAAGCCAATCCTTCCGTTCCATCAATTTCATAATCCTGCATAGTGAGCGGAAAGGCGCCTTCGTATCGAATTCGGTGCAACTGATTAGCACCAATGTCCACATAATATAAACGTCTGTCCTAAAAACATATCACTACCAATGCAATTTTATTCGACCTTATATTTATACTAATTTTTTATTCTTAAAATTTTTGATATTCTAAACATTAAAGAGCAGTCAGCAGGTTTCCGTCGAAACAGAACCTCTTGCAATACGCTTCATTTTCTGTAAGAAGTATAGAGATAAATGGTGAAAATGAATGCTCATTAATTTTGTTAATCTTTTATTGGAATATTAGCCAAGTTGGAACTTGGTGAGATGACATCCACCACTGTTGTTCGTATACGACTATGTAACTAACTAACACAATGTGATTAAAGTGCTTGTTCCTTTGCTATTTCAAACTCCAAAGTTCAACAACTTTGTATCAGGAATTACAAATTATATATAAAACCTAATTTATAGTAAACTAATATCTGACCTCAACGTCAATGTCAATCATAGCAGCCTTCTGTAATCCAGCTCTCAGCAGCTGAAAATCCTCGCCATCTTCGGACACATTCCAGATGCTTTGGCCGTGAGCAAAGAATATTGATACTGGATCTAAAAAGTATTTACTTATAACAATCAATGGTGAATATTAAATATTAGTGCAATTAAACTAGCATAAATACTAGCCTCAGCAAAGCTCGGAGTTCATGATCTAATGTGTCTATTCCGTTGTTCAAAGCTTTCTTCAGGCGCTGGTTTGCATTAATTATTTTCATTGGATTGATCAACTTTCCTCTTCATTTATTATTTATTTCTTTTTATTCCTTTCTTTATTTCTCCTTAAAGACTCAATTCAAAGGACGAAATTTAGCCTGTAGCAATCATTGCTCAATTCATACTTTCAGGATCCGGTTTCCGCTTGCACGTGACTTTGTCCTCATCCAAATCATAGAAACGAGAATCGCAAATGCAGTTGAAACCTCCGATTGTATTTTCACATATTTGGCTGCAACTTCCGAACGAGTGCTGACATTCGTCGAAATCTAGAAGAACAAAATCAAAGATTTTACAATCCATAAGAACAAAGCTTTTTCAATCCTAGTTCATGAATGTTGCTAATCATTTACGCACAAAAAGCCTAAACAAAGAGTTCAGTAGAGTAAGGAAAACATAATGCAACGCAGAGTGAGAGTGATTGGGCGAGGTTCCGTTTGCTGACTTATTACACCAGATATAACTTCAATGAGTGTTTTCAGGTCTGTAGCAAAAGTATCCTGTTTTTTCCCAGGAAAACCTAACCTTCGCATTTTCCAGGCTCCCGCATGATGAACCCATCCCGACAGTAGCAGGATCCGTCCTCCTTACAAATCGGTACGCTGGGATCAGCTGAAACAAAGAAACGTCAGTTAAAATAGTCCGCTACTAATTATAAGAAGGCAAAATAAAATTTTTGACAACAGAATTAAAAGATTTAAACTTTGTGTAATATATGCTATTAATTTGCAGTTGTATTTCCTGACCTTCTTGACACTGTGCAATAATCTAATTTTAGTGGATTTAAATTTTATGCCACATCATCAATAAATTGGTAATTGGTATTATCGTCTATAAGTCGTAAGTCGTAAGTCGTCTCTAATAAGTCGTATTATCTAATGAACTACGCTTGTGAATGATCTCATTACAAACCTTCCTCGAGATTGGTACAATTAGCCACACCAGCTGCGGTCGAACGGACGGTCACTTCTTTCTTGAGATCCCAACCTTCAGCGCCGCAGGCAGTAATGAAGAACTCCTACAATTAGCAATTAGCAATTAGCTTTTGTATTTGGAAAATCCAAAAGAAACAGAAAGATAAGATAAAGTCAGTAGTAGGCACATTAATGTTTATATATTTTGAATTGCGTTTGATATGCAAACAAATACAAATATACATATAGAAATACA
>JASAND010007926.1:0-15556 GCA_030248195.1 Trissonchulus latispiculum | reverse complement strand
GTACTTCGTTCAGTTACGTATTGCTGGAGCTACGTGACTTGCAAGCGTGTGCGCTTGCTATTTATCTGCTATTCTCCCCCATTACTGTATATATTTGTGTCTCCCTCAGCTCTCCCCAGAGCTTGGTACGTTGGCTGACCCCCGTCAGCCGCTGTAACTGTAAGTTAATTACTGTGTGTTTGTTTGTGTTTGTTTGAGGGATCATCCCAGTATTTTATTGTGTTGTTATTATTATTATAACTAATAATACTTGTTGTTCCTTTCTTTATTAAAGTGTATTTAGTTAGGTTTGAGTTTCACTGAGCTCCTGCTAGGTAGGTAGTTCAATCTTGAGTGAGTGAGAGTGCGAGTCATCTCGCCCTTAGGATCGTACTATTTACTGCGTATATTGTCTGGCGAGGCTGTCCCGACCGTCTCCTGTAGTCGGTCTGTTATCCATCTGTGCCACGGTCTCCGCGTCCGCTACGTCAGGGCGTGGTAACGGTGTTAGTACGTAGGTTAAGCTACTAGCCCCGCTACAATGTGGTTCAAGAAGGAAAAATGTTTAGTATTTCCGAAAGTATCGAATGCAACCAAAAGTTTACAATTTAAGCATGTCCCTTTATATCCTGAATTGTCCCTACTTATCCCCCCAGTGTCCCTTAATTGCCAAAACTGCTGTCCCTTATTATCTGAAAATCTTTATCTTATCTTATCTTATAACTATATCAGATAATTATCTTTATTATCTAATTATAAGTATTTAGTTGACTCATGTCATGTGACCAATGCAAAAACCAAAACATTGTCCCTTATTGCCAGGTGTCCCTTATTACCCCGTTTTACCCTAATTGGATTTGGAGTTCATTTTAAGCTTAGTTGCTCTATTTTGTAAATTTTTTGATTTGATTTGCATCCCAGCCGGCGGCGGACCGGCGAGTAAAAGTCGTCGGCCGGCGGCCGGCCGCCGGCCGGCTTAGGTCGGCCGGCCTCAAACACTACTATGTACCCTTTCATACTGAGAAATACCGGAAACATCTAATTATTCAATATGGAATAATTTCGGCGCTTCGCAGATTTGAACCTTGAATGGGTTGTTGAACACCGACATTTACTAATTTTTAACGTTTCTAATTTCTGAACATTGAACAATTTAGCACGCTTGACATTTCCGTATGTAGACGCGGTTCTTTCTTGGTTCTGGCAGAAGTAGGTTTAGCTTAAAGTAAACTCTACAAAGGGCCTTTTCAAGAAAGGGTAGACTAAAAATTAACTCGATCCTTTTCATCAAAGAGTTAAAAGAGGGAAACTCCAGCTTGAGTGGAGTTAAACCGAGTTAAAACAGCTAATTTTAAATCTACTCTAGTCTACTGTACCCTTTCTTGAAAAGGCCCAAAGTCTTACAGCACAGATCAAAGCTGGAAACCCCTCCTGGACTTGAGATGAGCACGAACCAGACCTTTCCGACTCCCCTCGGCTCGGCTCGCGAGAAAATGAGGTCGTAACAGCTCCGCTCGGCTCTTGAGAATTTTGAAAATAAGTCGGCTCGGCTCGGAATTTCAATTCTCCAGCTCGACTCGGCTCGGCAGAAATTGCTACTGGCTCGGGTGTCTTTACCTTTGGTTCAAAGTTACTGAGGGCAGCTGGCTGGTTCAAAGCAGGACTTCAAAATCAGTTAGTTAAATTTTAGAATTTCGTTCTGAGATACACTAACAGGTGGTTTTATTTGTAAGTAAAGTGAATACAAGCCTACCGACGATGGTTGAATCATTTTTGTGTCAACTCACGCTGCCACCTCTCTCTAGGGACGTGCTTTTTTACGACACCATAAAATTGTTAATTTTGTAAAAACAGCAGTTTTGAATATTGCGAGTAATTTTCATTTTAGTTTGAGTCATTTGGATGAGTCACCATTTCGTAAAATGTAAGAAATATAATTGTCACTTCAGCACCTGAGACCCGAAAATTTCGAACATCGGGTGGGATTCGAACGCACGACTTTCGGATGAAGGCTCCGACGCTCTGCCAACTGAGCTACCCAGGCTACAGTCGCACCATGTTGGAAGGAGTTTGAATTAATAATGCGTTATACAACGCGCAGATTTTGAATATTGTGAGTAATTTTATTTTAATTTGAATCATTTGACTGAGTCACCATTTCGTAAAATTCCACTATCCCAAAATTTACATCAAGAAAATGAGAAGCAGGCGGATTCACGAAGGATACAAGCATTAATCGTAGAGAAATAATGAAAAACGACTGGCTCTCTCCTGTTTCGGACTAAGGCTTTGCCTTAGTGACTGCAGGCAGGCGTTTTTCATTATTTCTCCATGTATGTCCCCAAATTTACAACAAATAAGTATGAGATACCTCATCCTCGGTTTTCTTGCAATTCGACCCCCTCCTTCAGCTATAACGTTTGATTTTGTACATATACCTTTGAGTTAAAGATTTGCGATATTTGAACTAGAGCTGGGGCCGGTTCCACTAGAACCGGTTGGAACCGGAACCGGAACCGGAACCGAACCGGAAGGATTTTTAGAACCGGAACCGGAACCGGAACCGGAACCGGTAGAATTTGGAACCGGCCGGTTCCACACTCAAAAATTGAGCTTGAAGTAGAATTTTTGCCAAATGTAAAATTTGCATTAGTTGGATTTTGGGCCTGGGTCTCATAATCTAGCAGCATTTGATTCTGATTCATGATTTTCTTATCTCTGCAGCTGAAGCAGGAACTGCGTTGGCACGAATGTAGAATCATTAGCGAATAATTCGAAATTGGCGATTACTACATACGAATATTCGAATAGTTGTTTACATTTCAAGAAGACTTAACGAATAACTCGATAAACGAATATTCTAAATATTTGTTTAGTCTCACTTAGTTAATTGCTTTAATATTATTAGGAAGGTTTTTGTATTTGCTGCAGGATTTCGACTCAAGCTAAACTGAATCTAGAATGACCAAATTGTGTTGATGGTAGTACATACGTGCAACAAACTTCGACTGGACATGCGATAACACGAAAAGAAGGTTTGAACAGGGATTGATTTTTCGACGTGTGGGAAACGAAAGAAAGGCTATCACAGTTCACGTTACAAAAAGCGCTTCCCGAAGGCTAATTGTTCTGAAATCGCCTAATGAACAAACAAGATCAATATTTTGAGAAAATGTAATTTTTTTCCGAATTTCGCCAAAATCTTCAAGTTTGGACGCTTGTATTTCTCCAGAAAAAAAATTACCAGACACAAAACTTAACAATTTCTCTGAACAGTTTTCTCAAAATTGTGGAAGTAAAGACGGTATCTAATTGCTGGAATGAGTTGAAAGGAATCCGTGTTCATGAATCCAGCCGCCATGTTAAAAATTTCGTGTTGCTGTGCTTAGGCAGAGATGCTGCGGAGCAGAGAGACCAAACTCGAAAACCAAACCAAATCAAACCAAAATAAAACAAGCTTTGAAAACCAATTTTGCTTTTTATCACTTAAGCCGCAAGGAATCGAAGAATACTTTGAAGAGCAAAGTTGTAAGTTTTGGTTAGAGCATTCGAATGACTACAAGTTTGTATATAGTTTTATTTTCATTAATCTCATTACTTTTGCTTCCAAAACGCAGCTGCTTTTAAGAACGCTTCAAATATTCTTTGACCTAAGCTGGAGTCAACATTTAATTAAATTTTAATATTTCATCTAATATCATATCACTTCATAATATCTGGAAACATCTTTTGGAAGCGACAGTAGTTAGTTAAAAGTTAGTTAAAAATTAGTTAAAAGAAATTTAAAACCAAGCGTTCAGCAATTCTTATAAATTTTTGAAATGTTTTCCTGCTTTTAAGATTTCTTTGGGTTGATGTATTGTATACCGCGCTGTTTGTTCATTTTTTCAAATCCATAATTTCTGGTTATACCATACAGGCATCATAAACATTTTTATACTCAGTACGATTGAACAGTCAACTGTCGAAACAATTTTGTATCTTATGGCAAAAGTAAATATTAAAAGTTTCAATGTAGGGTATGGTAGGTTACAAGATGTTCAAAAATATTCTACAGTAACAAATCGATTCAAAAAATTAAGAAAAACTGCTGTCTAGTTGCTTGATATGTTTAATCCAATTGATTTATACCATTGCTTCTTCATTTTGATTGTATAAGCCCTATAGGGGCCTACAACAATGTTAAATAACAAAGAAAATTATTACTACAAATTTTGTACTTGGAAAAGGGAACCGGAAGCTAGAACCGGAACCGGAACCGGTACCCTAGAACCGGAACCGGAACCGGTTTCGAAAAAAAATTGGAACCGGCCCCAGCTCTAATTTGAACTCAGCGTGGTCGACAATATTTACCAAATTAAGTTTTTGTTAACTTTACCCCTGTGTTTACGGGTAAAATCGAGCTAAAATTTGGTATGGGTTCGTTTTTGACAGTTCTAAGTCCAAATATATCGCAATATTTCGCAAAATTCAACTTTATTTGCTTCACAAGAGAACCGAAAAGTCTTTTGTTGCGATTTTGCGGTAAAGCTGCATACATGGGTCCTCATGAGTCTGGAGTTAGCTGAACACAAATCTGGACATGGACTTACTGAGCTAACTAAAAGACGAATCGAAAAACAAATTTCAGATTCGTGCTCAGGATCTCTGAAAACGCCTATATACAAGTTTTCGGCAAAATTTTTTTAAAAATTCGGTTCCTCTTGGCCTCCCCTTAACCAAATCGAAGACAAAAAAGTTTTCGGTTTTCCTTGATCCCCCCTTAGAAATCGAAAAAAAAATCGAATTTCGCGAAATCGAAAAATTTTGCGATACTTGAACTCAGCGTGGTCGAAACCATACCCATACCAAATTTTAGCTCATTTGGTCAAGTTTTAAGGATTTTGAGTGGTGGGGGGGTAATCGAGATAAGACCCAACAACTGTTGCTCCGAAGTCAAGCCGTCCGACAATAATGGCAAACCTCGGTTCAACCGAATGTTGTTATATTTCTACCCTGTTCAAACGTAATTGTCACCAAATTGTTGATTTTTATTTGGAATGTGATGTCATATTGTTTACAACTTCGTTGCATAATTTTCGACAGTCTTCATCTACTGTTACCTTCCTATTGAAAATAACTTAAAGTGTCAGTCTAGGTTTCGATAAGTTTCGATCACCTTTTGAAAATTCCGATAAAAGTAGGTAGGGTTTGAAGTGGCCCTCTTGCAAATCGTTATTTTTGATCTCTAAAGCAACAGTCGCCCCAAGACAAAATCGGGTCCTTAAGCACAGAGATCCCTAATGGAGCTTTATGTATTACTTTCTCTGCTGTGTATTATAGTAGCACGCATCGCGAGGTCAGTGGTTCGATCCCCGGCTTCGTCAAATCTTTAAGAATATTTAGAAGTATTAGAAAATGAAAACCTACCATTAAATGTTTAAGTGACAATCATTTTCAGGATTCCAATATTGAGTTTATCAAAATGAATAAGCATAGGTTCCTGTACACTACTGAGGTAGATAGATCAACAAGTCAAAAGTTCAATTCTACAAATTCCTTTGTACACATCCCTGAGTATTAATCTGGAGAGTAAAATCGATAACCAATAACCGATATTCCCGATAACAACAACAACAACAACAAACTATTTACACTTTATACAGACGGGACAGAAGTGACCAAAAGCGGGCGGAGTCTACATCACTTCTGGACACTAACTGACACCAATCCTGGAGACTAAGTCAATCCTTTCAGACAGACACAGAAATAGGACACAAATTTCTGTCTATGCAACGAAGAATAATTTTATAGGATTGGGATGGGGGCCGTATACTAAGTATTTTTATCACACAGATTTTTCAGGGTTACAAGAAGGAGATTTCTACAGACAGGTGTGATCTAATATGAGCCTGTAGCTATAAATTTATTTTTCTTTAGTTTTTTCGTCGTTCTTATTTAAGCAGTGGCCCCCTTTCATCAGAAAGAGTGGACATTAAGTAGCCGTTGGTCAGTTGGGGACAACGAGAGAAAGAGACAAACATTAATTTTGATGTGTTAGGTCGTGTCTGATAGACTAGAGTGGACGAGACGTGATGTCCACTCAGAGACGTGTAGACATGGATATGTGGACGTCGGCAAATATTTAGGGTAAACAACAACAACCCCATGTCTGACAAAGGAAATAAAATGCGCTCGGACTGGTCAGTTTTACACAGACAAAATGTGTTAAGTAGAACTTTACACTAGAAGATTTGAATCAATTTAAAATTGACATTATTCTGTTGTTTTGGTTGTTAGCCATGAACTGTTAAAGTTTACGTATAAACTCCCTAGAGCCATTGTCTTCAGACCAAGTGTACTGTAATGTCTAGTACTTTGGAAATCAGGAGTTTTGGAATTACGGAACTTATTACATTGTGTTTTCAAATTAAGGAAATAAATGGATCTTTTGCGCTTTCCCCCCCCAGCCCTAACTTTTGATTTTTTGACCAACAACTTTGAAATTTGGTGTGGGTGCATACTGGAGGATGATGACTGTTACATGTTAAGCTTAATACAACTTTAGCTAATATTGAGCTAACGAAAAGCTGAATCGAAAACGGATTTCAGATTCGTGCTCAGCGCCCCAGGAAATATGCAAGTTTTCAGCAAAATTTTTTTCAAAAAAGTTTTTTAATTTTAAAATTCTTGAATTTTTGAATTCGTCAGCCTCCAGTATGCACCCACACCAAATTTCAAAGTGATTGGTCAAAAAATTAAAAGTTACAGTAGGGCTGGGAGGAAAGCGCAAAAGATCCTGAAAAATAGACAAAACATGTTACAAACTAAGATAAGTCAAACGTTTTTGCTCTTATTGCTCTTAGAAGTATTCAGGGACGTTGAGTACATAATATTCAGTGAATTAAGCTGGAGCCCAAATTAAACTTAAGCGTCATAAAATCAACAGAAATCATTCGCCAGTTTTAAAGTTTTCTGCAGTTTTCCGATACAAACACTAGCAAGAGTCAGTGTTTCTCAAAATTTTCCTAAAACCGAAAAGCCATTTATTTGAGTTATTAGAAAAACCGCAATTCACCGAAGCTTCGCTAAAAATCGACGAGGCGAAACCGAGGTCGACCCACTGTACCAGTACAGTTGACAGGCAAACGTTTTTCGGGCCAATTCCAAATTTTCCGGTTTCCGGCAAAGGCCAGGCAGCCAATCCGGTAACGGAAAATCGAATGTCAGATAATCGATCAGATAGATTCGGATCAGGAAATCCGTTAATCTCAGATCATCTCGGATCAGCTTTTCGTATCGAGATCGCTGTTTTCGGTCACTGAGATTTGTGGAGGCCTTTTCAAGGAAAGGCTCCGTCCCGTTGAGACCCCATGACGTCAGAACCAGGTCACGTGACCACCCGGTCGCCACCAAGTCTGCTCTCACGGTGGACTTGAAGTCCTCCCCTGGGTCATACTTAAACAGTCTGGTGTAGTCTGGAAGGTGGTGGGTGAAGTCGCAGAACCAGAACTGGGGATAAAAGTGATCGAAGTAGGAAAATCGCCGAACGCTCAGCGGAAGGTTAGAGAAGTTTCGAAGTAGTCTGTGGGTGGTCTCGATGAAACAGCTGAAATACCAGCTAATTATATAATTAGTTAATTAACTGAAATTACTTGTACGGTATAGAATAGATCAATAAATTCAGTTCCTACTGTATATATTAAAATTGTTAATGGAGTTTGTTCTCATATTTCAAAAATCCGCAATTGGTTTCCGCAGTTTTCAATGGTCTACCATAAACGAACAAACAAAGAACAACTATCTGAAAACATTACGATTTGCAAAAGCTCTGTTCAACAGGGACCGTTCGCGTATCCTAACCTCGAAAATTTCCGTTTTTTCGACAATATATATTTAGCAAAATTCCGATAGGTGCGCATTTTTTAGGTTTTCAGGGCCAATTTTTTTATATCTCGAATACGAATCTCGATTCTCCAAGCTCAAACTGTTGTACCTGATATCATCCACACAGCCTAGACAGCTGCCTTTTCGTTTCCCCGACTCCCCGCTGGGGCCGCACTTGTTGATGAAAGCGGAAACGAATTTCTGAACAGGATCGCGCAGGATGGCCCATTTGTTCCAGCTGCGGTTGGACCAGATGTGGCCATTGGTTGAGTCGTTGTACCACATAACCTAGGGCAGAGATTACAGAGATTGTGCTATACAAAACTACAGTTACAGTTACAGGGATTTTTCGACACTCACTGTTAACTATCAGTAGCTTTAGGAACCAGCGAAGTGCAATCTACAATTCTTCATACCCGGAGATTTCGACCTTAATGGGCAGAGTATTTCGTCGGTTTTGGAGTCATAGTTTAAGGTAAAACCGACTTATCTTCTCTAAAGCCTATTCTTTGCCGCATGTTGGCTGAATTTACCTGTCTAAATCCATGCACATGAATATGTCGATAATCAGAGATTGTCTGACCGGCAGTTCCGGTATAGTTCAGTTGTTTCCGCATAAATAGTGCTTTCATCTGCAAACAATAGCAAATCGTGTGCAATGATGGTGCATTAAAGATGGAGTTTTTGCCGTAGGAAACCTCCAACAATCTGAGACGTCTTGAGACATATGTACCTTTAGCATACCTACCGTTAGAGCCAAATCATTTTAACGGGAGTATATAGTCGCTTTTGGCCGACTTTCCGACTATCTCCGATTTTGCTCATTTTCGCATATTTTGTATACTCCCACGGCGTCTGCGAAACGAGAAAGTGTGTTTTCCGAAATATTACTCTTTCATTCTACGAGCTGGACTTTTCCGGCTCGGCTCGGCTGGGCTCGCGAGAAAATGAGGTTGGCTCGGCTCGGCTCGGCTCGCGCTCATACTCGGCTCGGCCCGGCTCGGCTCGAGAAGATTTTGAAAGTGGTCGGCTCGGCTCGGCTCGGCTCGCCAAGCTTGAAATTCGCTTGGAAGGTATTAAAAAAGCTAAAGAAAATTTAAATTTAGGATGCAAAATTGAAACCTAAAAACAGTTTTCACTGATGGTCATTTTGTTTGAAGAAGTTCTGAAATATGACAAGGAAATTTGGTTGAATTCCGACTTTTAGTTTTTGTCGGCTTGGCTCGGAGTTTCAATTCTCCGGCTCAGCTCGGCTCGGCTCGGGAGACATTGTTGCCGGCTCGGCTCGCGGGCCGAGCCGTGCCGAGCCGAGCCGAGCCGAGCCGCGAGCCAAAATCCTCATCTCTACATTCTGCAGAGGTGACCTCGTAAACTCTACCAGTGCATGTGCACTTCAAAATTCACAGGCAACTTCAAAAATGAAGTTGAAGCTGAATTGAATGAAGAATTAAACAATATGATTAAATTTCTAATTAATTTTCCAGAATGTGCCTGCCTATGCAAAACTGGGGTTTTTCCCCAGATTTATTTACCCCAGTGTCAAAATTTTTAGCGTTTGAAAAATCGAGCTAAAGTTTGGTATGGGAATGTTTTCGAGCACGGTGAGTTCAAATATAGCAAAATTTTTCTATTTCGCTAAATTAGATTTTTAGAATCACAAGAGGGGATCCAAGGAAAACTGAAACATGTTTGTCGCCGATTTGGAGAAATGTTGCATTTAGGATTTTGCGGATCGTCGCGAATATGGAGTCCATTTGTGGAGCCAACTTTTCGTTAGCTCACTACAGGTGAACGTTACATCGTAAGTTTTAGTTTATATATACTGAACTAGCGAAAAGTTGGATCAACAAATGGACTTCATATTCGTGGTTACCCTTGGTCTGCCCCTTGCTAATGAAAACAATCTATTTCGCGAAATTGAAAATGGTGCCATATTTGAACTCAGCGTGGTCGAAAAAACATAGAACCCATACCAGAGTTTAGCTCGATTGGCCAAATTTAAAAATTTCAGTACTGACAGTTTAAAGGGAAAGACACCAAGATTGTTGTACCTGAGTGCACATATTTTTTGGTATCCAGCAAAACAGTAACTTGGTATCCAAATCGACCATTGGTATGTCATAGGCCATGTCCGGAAATTGTTCAAGTATAGGGGGGACCATCAGTAAATTCATTATAATTTCTTTCCAGAAATTCCTCGCCCTCGTCGATTCATCCGGGTTTTTATCTTTTAGCCCAAACCCGGAAATTTGGGAGATTAAATTTCCTCTATCCTTGATGTCGTTTTGTAAGCCAATACGGATGAAATATACCAAGACAAATGAAGTTGTCAGACCAAGTAGAAACAATCGTTTGTTGGTTTCCATTCTCTTAAACAAATAAATAATAACAAATAATTGATGCTTAAAGTTCTGAGCTAACTTCAAAATATACACACAACTTGCTGACTTTTGCACTTATGGGGCTTCGTGTTCTGCTTACAACAAACTTCGTAATGAACGAAATCTAAGTAATCTCATACACAAATTTGATTAAGACAAACTCGAGGGGAAAACTTGCGACATTCTACTTACAAGCAGACGCAACTTCATTGTTACACAATTTGAAGTGCAGGATTAGATTCAACGTGGAAAATAGTCTTGTACTACAAACAAAACGATGAAAAACAATCCTGTACAACGTGACCCAATTCAGAGTTGATTGTTGCAAAAGAAACTTTTAGAAGTTTGCAAATTTGGCTAGAAGAAATCTGTGTTGACAAAAACTTAATGCTAAGGCGGGAACAGAACCTTCGACCGTACAGAATAAATACTGCTCGCAGCTGCATAATTGATATGTTTGCATACAACAAAAACCAAGTACGTCCGCTAGCTGGAAAGCTATAAAATTTTCAGATATCTTCAGTTATTTTAAATGACATTCACAAATTTACCAATTTACCAACTACCATCTTGTATTTAAGTGTTGTTTGCGGCCGGTGCCGTAAGGGAGCACAATTGTGTCTATTTATTGCTTGAAATGTTGCGAATCACAGCGAGGGCGAAAATGTACCAGCTGTCCCGATAGCAGAGCAGAAAAACTGACCGGTCAACTACTACCATTACCTACTATCAAGAGTACATAATATAAGAGTGTGCCATTAGGCACACTCTCTGTTATCACTATCAGAGCAAAAACTACGCTCTGCTCGCTAACTGAACCCCCACAAATCAGACCCTATTGACCCCAGCTTAAGCTGCAAACATAGAGCGAGTGAGCGTACTCCCGTTTCGACTAGGTACTGATTAGCGGGGGGGGGTCAATAGGGTCTGATTTGTGGGGGTCCCGTTAGCGAGCAGAGCGTAGTTATTATTCTTATAGTGATAACAGAGAGTGTGCCTAATGGCACACTCTAATATTATGTACTCTTGCATTACCTCCTACCAAGAGTACTAATATAAGAGTGTGCCAGTCACTAAGCACATTCTATAGGTAGTCAGAACAATAACTTAATCTGCACGCTAACGGACTACCCACCCCCGCAAATCAGACCTACAGCCGATTGCACCAAATAAGAATAAGATTAGAATAGGCTTATTCCTATTTTATTCCGGAATAAAATCGGAATAGCAAGAATTCCATTGCACCAAATAAAAATAAAATCAGAATAAGAATAAGAATAGGATTAGATTAAGAGCATTGCACCAAACTTATTCCGGAATAAAATAGGAATAAAATGCGAATAAGTCCCTTATTTATTCTTATTCCTATTCTTCCTCAAGAGCAGGTTTAAGCCCACATTTTAAAAGATTTCCTGAATTTTTGATCTAAATATTTTCTTAACTTGCGACGTCAAGAACTATCTTTTACGTATGACTTATTCATGTCTGCTTATTCATGCTAGGCAAAGCAACTTCTTCGTATTTGCATTTAAAAATGTTAATTATTGATTCAAATCGAATTCGCCATAAGCCCATATTTTCCTAAGCGCAATCAAGGTAAACTGGCAAAATTCTTGACTTTGTGTTTACGTTCATTTCTATGCCTAAAGTCTGGTTTTGCCGAAATGTAACCTGTAACCCATAATACCCAGCGCCTTGTTAGTATATACCATGTACATTTTTAAATTTCAGTTCTTTGCTTGCTCAACTTAAAATTATAATCAGAAAATGGCTAACATCAGAATAGGAATAGGAATAAATTCAGAACCTTTGACAAAACCTACTATAATCTGATTGGTTGAGTATGGCGTTTGGTACCATTTGATTGGTTAAACGAAAATAAGAATAGGTATACCTATTCTTATTTTATTCTGAGAATAAAATAGTATTAGCTCAGCTAATCCTATTCTTGTTTGGTGCAACGGAAAATCGGAATAAAATGAGAATAGGAATAGCTATTCCGGAATAACTTTATTCTCAGAATAGCTAGTCCGATTTGGTGCAATCGGCCGCTAGTAACCCCGCAAATTAGTAACTAGCCGAAACGGGCTCGTATGTGCGCTCAAGCTGCTAGCGTTAGGTGCAGGGCAGCTTCCGTATTACATATAAGTGTGCCTAGTGGCACACTCTTATACTATGTACTCTTGCTACTACTAACACTACTCCTACCAAACTATTGTATATAGCAGCTTTGAAAGACCTTTACTGTACATCTAGTGAAAAACAAAAGAGTACTGCACAACAAGTTCAACAGCATGTTTTGACTGACATTACATTCAAGAAGAAAGTATATACAAAGCAAAATATTAACATCATCGTCTGATAAACCACTGATATCGATCTAAATCTCAGTCTAATCAGCTTTCACACTTCCATAGATATTCTTCTTCTCGTATCGATAATTGGGTCCATTGGCTTTGGTGAAATCCTTCAGGAGATTCAGGATATGAGGATCAACCTTGGCCGTCTCTGGTACAGGTTTCGTTTCTGAAGTAAAAAAGAAGATTGAAAAATAAAGTTGCTAAAGCTAAACTGAGCACGTTGAGTTTGTATTCGTGCTCAGACCACACCGGAACCGGTTTCAGAAATCGGAACCAGACCCAGCCAGCACTAGTCTATCAGACACCAGTAAGCATTACAAGTCTGACTGCAATCTAATGTATATATATGTATATATATATATATATATATATATATATATATATATATATATATATATATATTTCAATTTCACGAAAAGAAAACGTGGCCCCTTCTTTGTGAATGAATTCCATCTTACAGCTGCAACAGCTAACATAGCTCTACTCTGGGCCCTGTTGCATCAACCACTGATTACTGAATAATCAGTAATCAGTAATCAGCAAAACCCGTTAACTTTCTGATTACAATCAGTAAATAATCGGTGAATAATCAGTAAATAATCAGTAAGTTGTTGCACCAAACCCTTTACTGATTACTGATTACTGATTAAAAGTTAGTGGAACAGGGCCCTGCTCTACTTTACTTTTTTCGACTCCTTATTCAAGCGGTCCTTAGATAAAATGGAGCAACAAAACAAAAATAGTAACACAAAACTTATGCTATATATATGTCGTAGTACAGTAGATGATTCAGTACAATCACGGATTGTACTAGTACAGTATTGATCCCACACTGTACTAGTACAGTGCGTGATCAGCCTTAGCACAGTGCAAAGTGTAACAAAGACTCAACGTATTTATAGAACCTTCTTCACTGATGCTACAGCATGCTTGGGGTCTGAATAAGATATTTTGATGTTTTGATGTTTAAATAATATATTTCATCAGTGAAAACAGGGTTTTAATTTACATGCAAAAAGTAATTAATTTTAACACCCGTTTTAACACTGTAAAAAGCGATTAATAAAGCGTAAAAATGTGTTAGAAAGTGTAGAAATATAAAAACAGTTTCAACCCTAACAGTAACCTGATAGTAAATTCTAACACTTTTTTCCGTTTTATGATGGAGTGCCGTTTCATAGCTCCAGCCATGATTAGACGCGCATGGGCTCGTGTAATCCCACCATCCCATATGGGATGAGATCTTAATCCCATCCAATCCGATCGCATGGGGTCCCACGGAAATCCCATTCGTCAACACTGATTATTCTATTATTAAACAAAAACTAATAAATTATAGCAGTCATCCCAAAATTTTGGGTACTTACTCTCAAGTAGGGTTGTTAATTTACATGTAAAAAAGTAATTAATTTTTTACACCTGTTTTTTAACAGTGTAAAAAAGTGTTAAAAAGTGTAATAAAGTGTTAAAAAGTGTAAAAAATGTGTAAAAAAAGTTTCGACGCCAAGTTCATTTTCCCTGTACCACAGTAATGATTGGCGCGTTGTTCAACTGTCAGAAAGGATTAGTTTAAGCATTCGTTGCATGCCAAAGCCACTAAGGCATTTATTTATTTTGATAATTGACCAAGAATTTTGTTAACTGCTCACAATTCTCCAGAAACTATTCATGTTTTCTTTTTGCATTTATAAAGTGACGACAGATTTTAAGCAAAAGAAAAATATAGAAAGTGCCATTTACATTATTTGCATTAGTATTACCAAGAGTATTACCATTGCAATTTCCAAATACTTTTTCTTATTAGTGAGATCGGAGAATCAAAAGCAGTTTCAAATAATTTCAGAATTTCAATAATTTCTATTTCAAGTTTCAAAATTTTCAAATAATGAGAATGTTCGGTTTATAAAAATCTATCAGAGCATTGTCTGGTGTTTTAGATTTCAGAAATTATTTTAGTTGTGAAATTTTTGCTTCTGAAATACTGTTCCATTATGCCTTAGGATTAATTCGACATTTGTTAAATTTTATTGACTGAGATTTTCACTTATTTAGAGAACCCATCTTGCAGGATTTCTAAATTTTCAATGAAAGGAAACAATCCTCTCAGTAGGTTATATATCTGGCACGAGATTCAGTTGCAACTGACTTACAGTCAGGAAATTATTAATCGTAAATGAATTCACAAAAAATCCTCAACATTGTCCAACCACCGTCTTTATACTTTTAATGTCATTTTTTACTTGTTGAAATAAAATACATTTAAGGTTATTTTCGCGTACTGATACAAAATCTGTCTGCAATGTATATATATACTATATATACTTGAAACACTATTTTTCACAATCAACGGTCTGTGAAAAAGTGTAAAAAATGTGTAAAAAAAGTGTAAAAAATTCAGAAAAGTAGTGTTAAAAAATGTTAAAAATATGTAAAAAATCTAGTGTTAAAAAGTGTAAAAAAGTGGTGTTAAAAAGTGTAAAAAACCTGTCAAAAAGTCCGAAATTTTGCTACTGTTAATAACTGTAAAAATGTTTTTTAACATTTTTACTTTTTTACAATTTACAACCCTACTCTCAAGTTTTATAGATGAATCTTTGATTATAAGGACTGTGAAAGTAAAATTAGTAACAGGTTTCCAATTAAATCTGTTTGCTTCTATATCATACTAATAATAGATAACAATTATCTAATTAGTTGGGATGTCAAAAATTCCCTAAGAAAAAGGGTAACTGTTATGCAATATTATCAACAGGGCATGCTAACAATGAAATGCTTATTTAAACATGAAATTATCTTATTCAGACCCCAAGCATGCTGTAGCATCAGTGAAGAAGGTTCTATAAATACGTTGAGTCTGTTACACTTTGCACTGTGCTAAGGCTGATCACGCACTGTATTAGTACAGTGTGGGATCACATACTGTACTAGTACAATCCGTGATTGTACTGAATCATCTACTGTACTACGACA
>JASAND010007925.1:0-17645 GCA_030248195.1 Trissonchulus latispiculum | reverse complement strand
TTTTCTTTTCTTTTTTTACATTTTTTAAAAAAGGTTAATAGGTGAAATTCTCCTTTAGCAAATTTAATTTCTCCTCTAAACTTACCTTTTGTTCTTATGAGTTGTCTCAGTAGGTATCTGTGCTTCCATTGGGGCCGCCAGCTAGTTGTATACGTATATATACCATTTAATTTTATATGATGAATGTTATTATGTTGAGTTTATAACTAGGGACATTAGAATGGAAGCACGGATGCTAGAGGTGGGCCCCTCAACGCCATACAGAAGGATATAAACATTTTTTTATATCAATGAAGGCGTGTGAGGGGGGCGGTTTCACCCTGCCATTCATTCATTCATTCATTCATTCAGAACCCACTGTTTAATTTTAGCATGGTCGAATTTCTTAGTTTCTACCTCGATAAAGCTTTACTTTTTGATTATTTATGGCCAATGATTTGGGTTGTTTTTAGTTCAAATAAAACGGAGATGATTTTCTGTCAATTGACGAAAAGGTCAGAAGTTTTCAAGTTTCTGCTTAAGGGGGGGGGGGTCGCCGGGTGTCAAAATTTGTTGTAACCAATTTTCGGGTATAATATAGCCCCATATGTCCCAGAAAACAAGACAAATTTTGTTTCGAGGAATTGTGGACTGCGGTTCCAATTCTTCCAATTGAATATTTACGCCAATATGCCTCACGTCATAGCCTGACATAGCCTGAGAAAGGCTGGCAAAACCGGAAAATGCAGGCAGGCATTTAGTCGCAAGGCTAAAATTGATCGAATTGTCGAGTTATTGAAAATTTGATATTTATTATTAAGTACCTACCAGTTACCACTACTAAAATTGTACAATAAATTTGTAAATTTAAATAAAATAAATAAAATTAAATTTTAGATAAATTTATCTCAAAGTTTTGCTTAATTTTAGTTACGTTCTTCTTTGTCAAACTGTTTCGACTGTTGTACTTACTTAATCTAAACATATTTTGCTTACAACTTGTCAGAAGTGGAAAGTTTCGAGAAATATTTATAGCTACACTGAGCCTGCAGCATTAACAGGATAGGGTTTGCTTCAATGATTGATCACGTGTGCGCTGTTACTGTGGCCATCTTAGCTGCAGAAAGTAGAATAGGATATATGACATAGGACAGTATGCTTACGTTAACGCAGACTGATCTGCTGCTGAAATATGCTAGAATGCCAGTTTTGTCTTAGCGAATGACTAAAATTGCAGCCGAACTTAGACTGGCACAAATGTCCCCTGACACTTCTGAAACGTCCTAAATCCTTTTTCGAAAAAATTCTTGAATATTGGATCTTGTTGACATAAGATGCTGTCATTTATACTACGAATTGAACTTTGGCTTCTGCGGTGGCAGCGTAAAGTCAACCACTTCACGTCTAAACTTCTGTTTCCAGTAATTTCTCAATGATTCGCATTGATTCACGAACGGTTCCCTGGCTGCAAATAAAAATCAGGAAGGGCTGCGATCAGACATGTGTTGGAGGGGGATTTGGAGAATAAACTGGATTTTTCCGGTTTTTTGACCAAAAAACTGGGAAATTCCGGAGTTTAGGGGAGAGGGACCTCTCTGGGGGTGAGCTCCAAATCTGGGAACCCCCAAGCACATGTGTGGTTGCGATTAGCTGGGGGCTAAGCTTTTTCATGAATAAAACCAACCAACAATTGGTCGACTGCTAATTTCCATTTGATTTGAAGTATTCAGCTTATTATTATATTGTTATTCCTGAAGTTCCTGTCTGTGAACTTCCACTAATCGAGTTGCGCAGTATTTGAGTTGGTTATCTTAGTTTGCTATGCTTAATTGTTATCTAAGTAGTGTGTTTTCTGAGGCGTAGTGTAGTGGCTAGCATTCTGGCCTGTAGAACGGAAGGTCAAGCGGTTCGATTCCCGGCAAATCCAGAAATTTTCAGTTTGACTTTTTAGCTTCAATGTACATACATAGCTGATGCTGTCAGAGGAACAGTTAAGCAACAGTTGAAAATAAAATTCAGTAGATTGTCCCATCAATCAAAGTTCCCAAAAACAGCTTGAAACAATTTTATTTTGATTTATTTCGATTTATTTCGAGTTATTTTTATCTCTTGTATTAATTCCCAGCCTATTGTCCGATAGATAGGCCAGAAATCATGAGGCTAAGCGATTGCAGGACTAACTCAAGTGTTTCTCGCTGTTCACTACCTTACCTGACTAATAAATCTAAACCCTATTATAAAAGAAAGCCTATATCTTGTAGTTTCTAAGCATATAAGTTTTATTTCTCAACTCTCGAAATTAAGCGAGATATTTAAAAATGAAAACTGTCTAAAAATTCGAAATCTTCAAAATCGGACAAAAGTCCTGTCACGGTCGCCAAATACTACTTCCCAGCCTATTGTCCGATAGCTAAGCTAGAAATTGTGAGGCTAAGCAATTGCAGGTCTAACTCAAGTATTTCTCACTGTTCACTACCTACCTAACTAATAAATCTAAACCCTATCATCAAGAGTCACACAACCAAACTGATCAATTGCTAATTAGCAATTGCTTAAATAGTTGATTTCTTTTTGACTAAGTGGACCTACACGAGAGTAACGAAATGATTCAATGTTTGCCAAAGTCGAAAGTCACAGTATAGCTGGTATTCATCACTTGAGTCATTTTTCTGTCGCTTTACCTGGAGAAGGGGTTAGCGGACGCCGTAGACATGTGACTTGTGGATGTGTTCTCTGCAGGCGAGGAAAGTGAAAATGAAACCTTGTAAGCACTATATATAACTTTTGCTTTGTTTGGCGTTCCATATACATACATCGTTCACATTACACTGAGAAATTCCATTTCTACATCCCAGTTAGTATATTCCTTGATGGTGACATCAGTCTGCTGTTTAATCTCCTGAGTTCTCCTCCGAAAATTAGGGCCGTGGTTTTCATCAAGGCCACGGAGGAGGAGGTCAGCATGAATCGCTTCATGCAAGATAGTTTCAGTCAGGTCCTTTCTTGATCTTAATTTGTGTAGGATCTCTAACAGACGTATGATGACATTACCACCTCAGTCCTTGTCCGTAATCCCGGCAGTTCTGATCATTCGTGGATCATCTGCAATAGTGCAAAATAATGTTGCAAGGTTTTGCAACGTTACCTTGCAACATTAAGTTAGGTGATGCGGATTCGCTCAAGCGGAGTCTGCAAACAAGAAGATTGATTGGTATTCACCAATTGTGGTCACCGTTTTAGGTGGATGTCAACAAAATATCAGCTCTCACATTTTTCTGAAAGCAAGTCACCTGTAAGGGTTGTAAAACAAAAAAGCAGAATATAATTTTCTAAAGTTGCTGTCACCATTGCCACCATCTAACCTCAGGTGGGCTAGCCTTATGAAACGCTAAAGACTCAAAATGGAGCGCTACATGGCAACAACCCAAAATATACCTTGAAACTAGACTACTGCTAGGAATTAATTCATTTTATGTAACGCTTCTTATATATGGAACATTAAACCTGAAGCTAATTTTTGTTTCAACTTACTGGACATAAAAATGAGGACATCTTTCAGCCGGGATTTGAAGTACTTGCTATCGCTGATTTGAAAGATGCTTTCAAAATCCAGACCCGGCCTGTACCACCAATTTCGCATGGTGTGATCAGAAAAATGGGCATTGAAAGTCTCTTGAACATCCTTCAATGATGTTTCCAATTTCTTAGAACCATAGGTAAAGGTAAAGGTTACCCCTGGAGAAGTCTCCCACCCTTACAGGGTATGGGGGGCCGGTGCTCATCCCCGGTTTCATTGCCCTTGAGCCAGGAGTGCCACCTCGGACCAGAACCATGGAGGAGAAACATTAACATTTCTATGATTTTCAGATTCTCTGTACTATATATTACGTCTTTGGCGTTCCATATACATACATACATACATACGCACATCGTTCATTGCAGTAAGGAACTCCTTTTCTGCATGCCAGTTAGCAAACTCCTCGATGGAGACATCAGTCTGCTGTTCAATAGCCCGAACCATCCAGTTTCCACCAGGTATTTAGTCCTCAGACACGCGGATGATGAAATTTCCGTCTCGGTCCTTTTCCGTGATCTCCGCAGTAGTGATCATTCGGCGATCATCTGCAATAGTGTAAAATAATCTTGCAAAATAGTTTAGCAACGTTACCTTGCAACATTAATTTAGGCAGAATGTAATTTCGTAAGTAGCTGTCGCCATTGGCACCATCTGACTTCTGGTGGGCTAGCTGTATGAAACGCTAAACTCAAAATAGAGCGCTACAGGGCAACAACCCAAAATATGCCTTGACATTAGGCTAGTGCTGGTAATTTGTTCTTTTCATGTAACGACTTTTTATATTTGGAAGATTAAACCTGAAGCTAATTTTTGTTTCAACTTACTGGACATAAAAATGAGGACATCTTTCAGCCGGGATTTGAAGTACTTGCTATCGCTGATTTGAAAGATGCTTTCAAAATCCAGACCCGGCCTGTACCACCAATTTCGCATGGAGTGATCAGAAAAGTGGGCTTTTAAATTCACTTGAACATCCTTCAATGATGTTTCCATTTCCTTAGAATCATGGAGGAGAAAGCCAACAAAATCCAAGTGCAGACGTCTTGGCTCCTCGTTTCCTCTGAAAAATGTGTCTGCTGGCATTTTCTTCATTAGACCATAAACTTTGACCTTTCGGTTGATCACCTTTGTGTGTTGTCGCGGATCCATTGGCAGGGCGTTGTGTCTGCAAAGGATCTCTTTGTTGTTGGCTGTCATCGAAACCCAAAGATTATCCACAATTAAATGTTTCTTGACGTCTTTCAACATTCCGAAATCTTGAGGATTGAAGCACTGGATTAAATGACAATTGAGAAATTTTTCTTTTGAATAGCCGCTTTTACAATGACATTATTTTACCCGCAGGCATGAATAGCTTATACCAGATAGAAAATTTGAACCTAGATTAATGAAGAGCCTGTCAATTAGGAATCTATGTATAATTGCAAGAAGCTTGTTATAATCTTACAATGTCTATGTAGTGTGTTTTTTCCGTCCTAGTGTAGTGACTAGCATTCTAACCTGTTGAACGGATTGATTCCAGACAAACCCATGGCACTGTATGCCGCATGAACATGAATTTGAATGAAATTACTGAAAACAGAAAGCAGATGTACGTCAAATTTTGTTATACGAATTGCTTAATCATTGCACTAATTAATGTTAATTAACATTAACATTAACATTTCTATGATTTTAAGATTCCCTGTACTATATATTACGTCTTTGGCGTTCTATACACACACATACATATGCACATCGTTCATTGCAGTAAGGATTAAGGAACTCCATTTCTGCATCCCAGTTAGCAAACTCCTCGATGGAGACATCAGTCTGCTGTTCAATAGCCCGAGCCAGCCTCCAAAAATTAGGGCCGTGGTAGTCATCAAGCCACGGAGGATGAGGTCAGCAAACTCCTCGTTAGATGATTGCAAGAAGCTTGTTAAAGATAATCTTACAATATTTAAGTAGTGTGTTTTCTCCGTCCTAGTGCAGTGACTAGCATTCTAACCTGTAGAACGGATTGATTGCAGGCAAATCCAGGGCACCGTATGCCGCATGAAACAAACATGAATTTGAATGAAATCACCGAAAACAGTGTACTGTGTATCCTACTAGCAAGACTGAGGTTAAAATTGCAAAACAGCACATTTATAGTGCTCAAACATCCGATCAGTAATCAGTTTTAAACAAGAACTTTCCTACATTTTTCCAGCAATGGATACAATCGCACAATCACAAACTACAGCAAACAGAAAACAGATGTAGTCAAATTTGGTGTACCTCAAATTTTGTTACACGAATTGCTTAATCATGGCATTAAGTAATGTTAATTAACATTTACATTAACATTTCTGATTTTCAGATTCCCTGTACCATATATTACGTCTTTGGAGTTCCATATACATACATACGTACATCAGGTGTGACCTCAGGTGGGCTAGCCATATGAAACGCTAGACTCAAAATAGGGCAACACCCAAAATATACCTTGACATTAGGCTACTGCTGGTAATTAGTTCATTTCATGTAACGCTTTTTTATATATGGAAGATTAAACCTGACGCTTATTTTTGTTTCAACTTACTGGACATATAAATGAGGCCATCTTCCAGCCGGGATTCGAAGTAATCGCTATCGCTAATTTGAAAGATGCTTTCATAATCCAGGCCCGACCTGTACCACCAATTTAGCATGGCGTGGTCATAAAAATGTGCGTTTAGGGTTTCTTGAACATCTTAAGGAGAATTTCAATTTCTTGCAACCGTGGAGGAGAAAGCCGATAAAATCCAAGTGCAGACGTCTTTGCTCCTCGTTTCCTTTGAAAAATGTGGCTACTGGCACTTTCTTCATTAGACCATAAGTCTTGGCCTTTCGGTTGATAACCTTTGTGTGTTGTCGCGGACCCACCGGCAAGACGTCGTTTCTGCAGAGAATCTCTTTGTTGTTGGCTGTCAGCGAAACCCAAAATTATCCACAATTAAATAAGTTTTGATGTTTTTTAAACTCCCCATTTCGACAACTTGAGGGGAAACGAGCAGTAGATAGAATGACAATTGAGAAATTTTATTGGATTTTTGATCGTTTAAAATTGGATTTGAGCTTAACGGGGTTTTCATCAAATCCAATGACCTATTTTTGTAACTTTTGCAGTAAGTAGTGAAACTAGCTATTCCAGAAGCTGGTAGACCCACGCGCAGAATGTTTCCATACACTCTTAAGAAAATCCACCAAATGTGGGGTGAAACGAAATTCCGCAACTCTGCACTGAATTATCTCGCAACTGGAGACGTTTTACCTCAAACCAAGAAAAATGTCCCTCCGCAATAGTGCGAATTTTCATCCTGCCAAAAATCGGTCGAATCCATTGTGTAGTTTTTGAGAAATCGATGTTCAAACCAAAATAATCGCAATGCTTTTTGCCAAAATGGTTTTTCGGCCAAATCTCTAGCTTAGAGCAACAAACTCCGGCAAATAGGCATTGATAAAATGTGCAATGAGACTGTGTATCGAACGAGTATAAGTAAACCAAAATTGTCCGTATGATTTTTCAGTAATTTAGAAAAAACTGATTTTCTTGAAAACGGCCATTTTTGGACCCCAAAAATCGTTTTTTGCTTATACTGACTCAACCACCAGAGATGGTTCAAAAGTTGTAAAAGGAAAATGTTCATTTTTGAGCCCTCTTTCCAGCCATACCAACCAATCCGATGTCTCGACTATGTACTGAGAGAATAATGGCAAAAACCAAAAATTTATTATCTTTGCACCTAAAAATGCGGGACTGTTCCCAGAATGTTAAAGAGCACCAAAATAGTATATTTGGAAAGTTTCATCCACGTTCATAAAGAATTGGAGTCTGTAAGGTCAAATTTACACAAAGCGATACCAGCACCTTAAGGGGCGGGTCGCTTTTTGGCAGATTTTCGACCATTTCCGATTTTGCTCATTTTGCTATTTTGCTTTTTGCTTTTACATATTTTGTACTCCAAATGGGCCCGCGGAACAAGACAAGTGCGTTTTGTGCAATATTGCTTCTATCGTTCTGTACAGCCCATCAAAGGTTACCTCGACATATGTTAAACATAGGAAAATGAAAAAGTTAGGTTAAAAAGTTGGTGTCCAAAAAATTTTTCGCTGTATGAAAGATGCAACTTGTATTGCATATTGTAGAGTGCAGCGAGTTACTTTGGATTTTTGGTGAATTTTCAAAGTCAGAATTTCTGAAAATCGGCCTTTTTGACCATGAAAAACAGGACCTACAGTACTCTTTCTCGTATTCTGAACAATTGGCAAAAGATACAGAAACGGCGTATAGATAGCTGCACTCTGAATATTAGCATTCTTTTGGTACCACTCCCGTTTCTAGGCTCCTTGTAATGAATTCAGTCAATTCAGTCATTCAGTCAATTTTTGAATTTTTCCAAATTTAGTCAAATTGGACATCAATGGATAGCTACGAAGACGAGGAACAACTTTTCTAATAGAACTATGAGTCTAAAACGTTGTCTGTGCAAGTTAGCGACAGTTAACGTCTTGCTGTACAATGCGCCAAATTGAGGTCTGTTCTTAATTAAAGTATGCATTGTGAGCCATCAGCTGGGTAACATCGAGCCACATTTACAGTAAACTATTGTCCTTGTAAATGCTTTAATTTGGCTTATTGGTCATCCATATGTTCGCTCGCGTTCGGGCTCCACATGACCTTGGACGGCTCTTCACCGAAATTTTCAAGTTTGGCGGGTTTGAACCTGAATAACTCTGGCACAGCTTGATTTCCAACTCCAATATTTTGTCTTGTTTTTGAGAACATATGTACCTATAACCTGTGTGAAAATTAGCGAAATCCGTGACTATCGGTTTTGGACCAAAGAGGGGGTCGCTTTGGTCCAAAACCGATAGTCACGGATTAAGGGGGGTCGCTTAGGTCCAAAACCGATAGTCACGGATTTCGCTAATTTTCACACATGTTATAGGTACATATGTTCTCAAAAACAAGACAAAATATTGAAGTTGGAAAACAAGCTGTGCCAGAGTTATTCCGGTTCAAACCCGCCAAACTTGAAAATTTCGGCGATGAGCCCTCCAAGGTCATGTGAAGCCCGAACGCGAGCGAACATATGGATGATCAATACGCCAAATTAAAGTATTTACAAGGACAATAGCTTACTGTAAATGTGGTTCGAGGTTAGCCAGCTGATGGCTCATAATGCGTACTTTAATTAAGAACAGACCTCAATTTGGCGCATTGTACAGTAAGACGTTAACCCTCGCTAACTTGCACAGACAACGTTTTAGACTCATAGTTCTATTAGACAAGTTGTTACTCGTCTCAGTAGTTATCGATCGATTGATATCCAAGTTGACTAAATTTGGAAAAATTCAAAAATTGACTTTTTCACCCATAGTGTTCAACTTTTTGAATTCATTACAAGGAGCCTAGAAACGGGAGTGGTACCAAAAGAATGCTAATATTCAGAGTGCAGCTATCTATACGCCGTTTCTGTATCTTTTGCCAATTGTTCAGAATACGAGAAAGAGTACTGCAGGTCCTGTTTTTCATGGTCAAAAAAGGCCGATTTTCAGAAATTCTGACTTTGAAAATTCACCAAAACTCCGTCGTTCAATAGAATTGTACCAAAGTAACTCGATGCACTCTACAATATGTTTTAAACATATGTGGAAAGTTGTAGAGTTGTATCTTTCATACAGCGAAAAATTTTTTGGACACAAACTTTTTAACCTAACTTTTCATTTTCCTATGTTTAACACATGTCGAGGTCACCTTTGATGGGCTGTACAGAACGATATAAGCAATACTGCACAAAACGCACTTGTCTTGTTTCGCGGATCCATTTCGAGTACAAAATATGTAAAAATGAGCAAAATCGGAGATGGTCGAAAAATCGGTCAAAAAGCGACCCGCCCCCTTAAGGGAACATGTTGTCTAAAGTGAAATACGGGCAAAAATGGAAATTTTTCTGATTTCACTTAAGAGAACATGCTCACTTGAACATATTCGCTTAAGTGAATGTTCAGTACCACTAAAAGGCATTCGTATTTTATATTTTATATTATAATTAATTGCTATTGTCAGATTTTGTGGTATGTTTGGTATAGATGGCTGCTTTATCTTAGAAGACACTAGAATTTTTAGGAAATTCAACTTTCAAAAGCAATTTTTTTAATTAATGCTTCAACATTTTTCTGATTTCAGTTAAGAGAACACGTTCACTTAAGAGAACAGGTTTTCTTAAATGGGTGTTCCCTTAAGCGCGAGAATACGGTAAGTCAATTTCGCAAATTCTTTTAAAAAAGTATTAATTGAATACAGCATTTGTTGTTGTCAGATTGCTGTCATAAGGACTAAGGAGGCAAGTAGAATATAATCTGCTCTACTCTAACCACCATTGGAGGGCCAATATTTTATTTCGGGTTCAGGTTCAGGTTTCAGGTGTCCAGTAGATATTATATGCCAGTACGTAACAATCAATCACTTGGAAATCCAGTACTTTTGTGTTTCGGCACTTTTTCAAACTCCAGTATATACTACTGGTTAAAGTAGATAAAACTATATACTCGAAAATCATTATTTCTGGTGACCGGAGTATTTTAGGAGTCCCAGTCCAGTAGATATTACTGGAAAAACCAGTAGAAATTATTGGAAAATCCAGTATTTTGGCGCTCGGGTTATTTCAGGGGTCCAGTAGATATTACTGGAAAAACAAATAGAAATTACTGGAAAATCCAGTATTTTTGTACCCGGAGCATTTTAGAAATCTAGTAGATATTACTGGAAAAAGTAGTAAAAGTACTGGAAAATCCAGTAGTTTCGTGTTTCGACACATTCTAGGGGTTTGGTGCAATTACTACTGGATCCAGTACAAAATACTGGAAAATCCAGTAAGTTGAATAGCCCAACTCCAATTTAGTAAACGCTAGTAAAATATTTAGTAGAAACTACTGGAGAAACCAGAATTTCTTACTAAGACCTTTCCTGTTCTTATTGCTGGACTACCTCCAGTACTTATTACTCCACCATCCAGCTTATTATTTGCTCTACAGCTTTGCTTTTAGACATAAGTCTCTAGCTCGTATCGTTTTTGAGCAGTGAATTTTTGAAGAATTTTTGCTCGAAAATTGGTTATTGTTGACAGGATCTTGCTGAAAACAGTTTTTGTTGAATTGGAGTCAGTGTACACTACAAGCGCAAGAAAGTTTATACTCATATTAAAGGGCTTCGAAGGAGGCACAAGTTCGATTAATTTGAGCCCTGTACACTGAATGAGTCTAAAGTTCCGGTCGAATAACTGATTTTGCCATATAGCGGCCAAAAGTTTTTGACAAAGGATTGCTCACACTACCAATGGCTGGATCTAAGAGATACTTTGCACACAGTATGTTTGGGCAATTTGCCCGAGGCGATTTTTAATTTTTCTCTTTATCAGCCTACAGTCAAGAGCAATGATTTTTCGAAGTAGGATAAAATGACGAATTTTTAGAAGATGCTCAATTTCTCCATACTGAATTTTGATAATGTTATCTAAGAAACACATAGCATGCGACCATATTCTTGTTGCATAAACATATTTCAGAAAAAAATTGGTCAAAAATTGTGGCTACTTTTGGTACGTTTGCGATCCAATACAACCTAGGTAGACACGTTTCAATTATACCAGACGACGCAGAAGATGTAGAGCTTCATATTGATATGAGGGTCAATTTATAGCTCCCAATATTGTGTAAGTTATAGCTTTCCAAAGTGGACTGAATGTAAGGGAAGTGCGACCTAAAGTTCATACTTCAAAAAGAACCACCAAATGATAGAGTGTGATTATATATAATAGCAAACATCGTAACTGTGATTACATCGTTTTTACACCTTAAGGTGCTGGTATCGCTTTGTGTAAATTTGACCTTACAGACTCCAATTCTTTATGAACGTGGATGAAACTTTCCAAATATACTATTTTGGTGCTCTTTAACATTTTGGGAACAGTCCCGCATTTTTAGGTGCAAAGATAATAAATTTTTGGTTTTTGCCATTATTCTCTCAGTACATAGTCGAGACATCGGATTGGTTGGTATGGCTGGAAAGAGGACTCAAAAATGAACATTTTCCTTTTACAACTTTTGAACCATCTCTGGTGGTTGAGTCCGTATAAGCAAAAAACGATTTTTGGGGTCCAAAAATGGCCGTTTTCAAGAAAATCAGTTTTTTCTAAATTACTGAAAAATCATACGGACAATTTTGGTTTACTTATACTCGTTCGATACACAGTCTCATTGCACATTTTATCAATGCATATTTGCCGGAGTTTGTTGCTCTAAGCTAGAGATTTGGCCGAAAAACCATTTTGGCAAAAAGCATTGCGATTATTTTGTTTGGACATCGATTTCTCAAAAACTACACAATGGATTCGACCGATTTTTGGCAGGATGAAAATTCGCACTATTGCGGAGGGACATTTTTCTTGGTTTGAGGTAAAACGTCTCCAGTTGCAAGAAAATTCAGTGCAGAGTTGCGGAATTTCGTTTCACCCCACATTTGGTGGATTTTCTTAAGAGTGTATGGAAAAATTCTGCGCGTGGGTCTACCAGCTTCTGGAATAGCTATTTTCACTACTTACTGCAAAAGTTACAAAAATACGTCATTGGATTTGATGAAAACTCCGTTCAGCTCAAATCCAATTTTAAACGATCAAAAAATTAAGAAAAAATTCTCAATTGTCATTTAATCCAGTGCTTCAATCCTCAAGATCTCGGAATGTTGAAAGACGTCAAGAAACATTTAATTGTGGATAATCTTTGGGTTTCGATGACAGCCAACAACAAAGAGATCCTTTGCAGACACAACGCCCTGCCGGTGTATCCGCGACAACACACAAAGGTGATCAACCGAAAAGTCAAAGTTTATGGTCTAATGAAGAAAATGCCAGCAGACACATTTTTCAGAGGAAACGAGGAGCCAAGACGTCTGCACTTGGATTTTGTTGGCTTTCTCCTCCATGATTCTAAGGAAATGGAAACATCATTGAAGGATGTTCAAGTGAATTTAAAAGCCCACTTTTCTGATCACTCCATGCGAAATTGGTGGTACAGGCCGGGTCTGGATTTTGAAAGCATCTTTCAAATCAGCGATAGCAAGTACTTCAAATCCCGGCTGAAAGATGTCCTCATTTTTATGTCCAGTAAGTTGAAACAAAAATTAGCTTCAGGTTTAATCTTCCAAATATAAAAAGTCGTTACATGAAAAGAACAAATTACCAGCACTAGCCTAATGTCAAGGCATATTTTGGGTTGTTGCCCTGTAGCGCTCTATTTTGAGTCTAGCGTTTCATATAGCTAGCCCACCTGAAGTCAGATGGTGCCAATGGCGACAGCTACTTACGAAATTACATTCTGCCTAAATTAATGTTGCAAGGTAACGTTGCAAAACTATTTTGAAGATTATTTTACACTATTGCAGATGATCGCCGAATGATCACTACTGCGGAGCTCACGAAAAAGGACCGAGACGGAAATTTCATCATCCGCGTGTCTAAAAAGACTAAAGAGGACTAAAGACCTGGTGGAAACTATCTTGCATGGAGCCATTCATGCTGACCTCATCCTCCGTGGCTTGATGACAACCACGGCCCTAATTTTTGGAGGATGGTTCGGGCTATTGAACAGCAGACTGATGTCTCCATCGAGGAGTTTGCTAACTGGCATGCACAAAAGGAGTTCCTTACTGCAATGAGCGATGTGCGTATGTATGTATGTATGTATATGGAACGCCAAAGACGTAATATATAGTACAGAGAATCTGAAAATCATAGAAATGTTAATGTTTCTCCTCCATGGTTCTAAGAAATTGGAAACATCATTAAAGGATGTTCAAGAGATTTTCAAAGCCCATTTTTCTGATCACACCATGCGAAATTGGTGGTACAGGCCGGGCCTGGATTATGAAAGCATTCTTCAAATTAGCGATAGCAAGTACTTCGAATCCCGGCTGGAAGATGTCCTCATTTATATGTTCAGTAAGTTGAAACAAAAGTCAGCGTCTGTTTTAATCTCCATAAATAAAAAGCGTTACATAAAATGAATTAATTCCTAGCAGTAGTCTAGTTTCAAGGAATATTTTGGGTTGTTGCCATGTAGCGCTCCATTTTGAGTCTTTAGCGTTTCATAAGGCTAGCCCACCTGAGGTTAGATGGTGGCAATGGTGACAGCAACTTTAGAAAACTATATTCTGCTTTTTTGTTTTACAACCCTTACAGGTGACTTGCTTTCAGAATAATGTGATAACTGATATTTTGTTGACATCCACCCAAAACGCTGACCACAAATGGTGAGTAGCAGTCTTGCATTTCGAAATTTTTTGCAGACTCTCTTGAGCGAATCAGCATCACCTAGGTTAATGTTGTAAGATAACGTTGCAAAACCTTGCAACATTATTTGCGCTATTGCAGATGATCAACAAATGATCAGAACTGCCGGGATTACGGACAAGGACCGAGATAGTAATGACATCATCCGCCTGTCAGAGATCCTACACAAATTAAGATAGAGAAAAGACTTGGTTGAAACTATCTTGCATGAAGTCATTCATGCTGACCTCCTCTCCCGTGGCCTTGATGACACCCATTTTCTGAGGAGGGCTCAGGAGATTGAACAGCAGACTGATGTCACCATCGACGAATATGCTAACTGGGATGCAGAAATGGAGTTAATCAGTGCAATGTGAACGATGTACAAAAACACACTACTTAGTCAAAACAGATGTAATCAAATTTTGTTACACAAATTGCTTAATCATTGCATTAATTAATGTTAATTAACATTAACATTACCATCAATATTATGATGATTACTATGATGATCACTATGATTTTCAGATTCCCTGTACTATATATTACGTCTTTGGACAATATGTAGTATATACGATATGTAACTTCTGCTTTGTTTGGCGTTCTATATACATACATAGTTCACATTGCACTGAGAAACTCCATTTCTGCATTCCAGTTAGCAATTCCACGATGGTGACATCAGTCTGCTGCTCCATTTCCTGAGCCCTCCTCCGAAAACTCGGGCTGTGGTTGTCATCTTGGCCACCGAGGAGGGGGTCAGCATGAATCCCTGGCCAATCACGAAAGACCCTAACATCCTTTAGGCTCCTCGCCGGAAAAGGCAACCTCCCCATCCAGTCAAAAGGGATCCCCCATAAAAAAGCAAGGCTTGCCACCTCTAAACGTACTGACAATTTAGACTGGACCGGACGAAATTGATGGCAATCTGCCAAACAATGCCAAAAGACTACCCACCTCGACGGCTGAAGTACACTCCAGTTTGATGTCGCCGAAAGCCGGGACTGTGGAACTGATTCATATTAAGGCAAAGAAGCGACGATGTTGCATTTGTTGTACAATACAGTGAAAAACCGGTTTTATGGTGGTTTCCGTAAAATTCCGAGTTTCTGTGAACTTCCTTTATTCGAAAATTCCTTTATTCCTTTATTCGAATTTAATAGCTATTTTCACTACTTACTGCAAAAGTTACAAAAATAGGTCATTGGATTTGATGAAAACTCCGTTAAGCTCAAATCCAATTTTAAACGATCAAAAAATTAAGAAAAATTTCTCAATTGTTATTTAATCCAGTGCTTCAATCCTCAAGATTTCGGAATGTTGAAAGACGTCAAGAAACATTTAATTGTGGATAATTTTTGGGTTTCGATGACAGCCAACAACAAAGAGATCCTTTGCAGACACAACGCCCTGCCGTGGATCCGCGACAACACACAAAGGTGATCAACCGAAAGGTCAAAGTTTATGGTCTAATAAAGAAAATGCCAGCAGACACATTTTTCAGAGGAAACGAGGAGCCAAGACGTCTGCGCTTGGATTTTGTTGGCTTTCTCCTACATGATTCTAAGTAAATGGAAACATCATTGAAGGATGTTCAAGTGAATTTAAAAGCCCACTTTTCTGATCACTCCATGCGAAATTGGTGGTACAGGCCGGGTCTGGATTTTGAAAGCATCTTTCAAATCAGCGATAGCAAGTACTTCAAATCCCGGCTGAAAGATGTCCTCATTTTTATGTCCAGTAAGTTGAAACAAAAATTAGCTTCAGGTTTAATCTTCCAAATATAAAAAGTCGTTACATGAAAAGAACAAATTACCAGCACTAGCCTAATGTCAAGGCATATTTTGGGTTGTTGCCCTGTAGCGCTCTATTTTGAGTCTAGCGTTTCATATAGCTAGCCCACCTGAAGTCAGATGGTGCCAATGGCGACAGCTACTTAGGAAATTACATTCTGCCTAAATTAATGTTGCAAGGTAACGTTGCAAAACTATTTTGCAAGATTATTTTACACTATTGCAGATGATCGCTGAATGATCACTACTGCGGAGATCACGGAAAAGGACCGAGACGGAAATTTCATCATCCGCGTGTCTGAGGACTTATTCAAATTAAGATCGAGAAAAGACCTGGTGGAAACTATCTTGCATGAAGCCATTCATGCTGACCTCATCCTCCGTGGCTTGATGACAACCACGGCCCTAATTTTTGGAGGATGGTTCGGGCTATTGAACAGCAGACTGAGGTCTCCATCGAGGAGTTTGCTAACTGGCATGCAGAAAAGGAGTTCCTTACTGCAATGAACGATGTGCGTATGTATGTATGTATGTATGTATATGGAACGCCAAAGACGTAATGCACAATGCCAAAAGCACAAAGCACAAAGCACATTTTTGAAGTATGAATTAGAAAAGCACAAAGCACAAAGCACAAAAGGACAAAGCACAAAGCACAAAGCACACGAAGTATAAACCGGGCTTTATTTATATTAAATCGATACAGCGTTCAAATGCACATTTTATGAATGCCTTGTAACTGGACTTTCTTGCTTTAAGCTAGAGATTTGGGCGAAAAACCATTCTGGCAGAACTGCGATTATCTTTATTATTTTGTTATTATTATTATTTATTATTATTATTTTTATTATTATTTATTATTTGGCCGATTTTCTCGATAATTAAGCTCTGCCGTGCCAAATCCAAAAAATGTCCATCGGCCCATATGTCCTTCATATCGTGGCACACGCACAGGAAGAAATTTTGGCCGATTTTTCAGTTTTGAGAAATTGATGTTCAAAAATTTTTGGTCTATATTCATCCTGTTAGATGTCAGCATGTCAATGAATTTCTGCTATTTTTTGCTAATTTTGCCAGTTTGGTAAGCTAATGTGAATGTACACATAATAAGCTTTAAAGCGACGTATAAAGCTCTTTCTAACTCCCAAAATTGCGAAAGCTATAGCTTTTCAAAAAGTCACCACAAAAGCGCTGCACAAAACGATACAACCACCTTAAACGACTTGACGCCATGAAAGTTTTTACGACCGACCACTAGATTTCCTTGGCCATTTTAAATGTGGCAACTGTTTGATAAAATGAGTTAAATCGTTAGGAACAAATTTGCGATCGCATTGTGCAATTTGTTTTGATTTCGCGAACTGATAGCAAATCAGAATCTTGCCTCTTTAATTTAGTAGTGTCCCTATAAAAGGCATTATAAATTTTTTCTAATACTACCGTCAAAGTAGGACAAATCTCTAACAATATGAAAAAGCCACTGCTCCAGTTTAGCTTCCCACAAGAAACAGATCACGATGAATTTTTGTCTGCCGTGCCCCTGAAGACAGCAAAAATCCAAGAGGGAACCAAATCTGCCTTTAATTTGTCACAAGCATTCCAGAGAGAGACTAATGTTACGGTGATTTCATAGTGGTTAACGCTCAAAGACGCGCATCGACGCTTCCAACTGTATGACGCGGTTAGACATGCCAATGTAGCGAATTTACGCTCTCACAGACGAATGCAGACGGTTACATATGTAGGTGCGTCTGCTTGCGGCTGGAACTATACATGGAATCACAATTGATCCGGCGTTAGCCACAGAAAATTGCGTACGCAGTCAACCGAAACAATCCTTCCAAATTTGTTTCAGTCAAGCAGCTATTACCTCGGTCTAAGCAATCTCCAATTTTTGAAAACCTCAGAAAAAGAAATCTTTTTAAACATTTCCATTGCGGATTATTCGAGCAATACGTAACT
>JASAND010007924.1:0-43773 GCA_030248195.1 Trissonchulus latispiculum | reverse complement strand
GTCCGTTTGCAATTCAACACTGCTCTACTTTTCCGGTTGTCCGTAACCAACAAGTAGGAATAATTCCGTACAGGCAAACCAGACAAATGGAAGCGATGTATGAACTGATCTGTGAGTTCAGCAAAACGGTCAAACGGAGGAACGGAAACTCGGAGAAACGGACAAACGGGAAATAGGTATGAACCGGGCTTAACAAGTCTCAACCTAAGTTTGTTTAATATCTTCTGTAATCTGTGAATGGCAGCGTTTTAAAAATCGATCCAGAATATATAAGTGATTCTGCATTCGACAAAGACAAGCGTATAGGATCAAATCTCATGTCCGGTTTTACAGTTAGATACAACACAAAAATCGCCAATTTTTAAAACGCTGCCATTCACAAATTACAGCAGATAAGAAGTAAATTTAGGTTGAGGCGTGTTAACCATATAGACCAAACCAAATAACATCTTATTGAAATAAATTGTCTTACAGGGCCATCGGATACTGAGATAATAGCCCATGAAGTCTCAAATTTTAAAGCACAGAATCGGAAATGCACCGGATATTGGATTGCTTTGACACCGGTAAAATAAAAGTAACCTCCCAAACATTCATTGTGTCGAAAACGAACATTCTTATACAGGATTGAGTGCACCACACAGGAAAAACCATTTTCAGTTTTTGTCCGAACCGGATAAAATTTTGTATACAAACTAAATTCGGCCCGAGGAATCCAAAAATTCAAGCAGTAAAAATGCACGACCAGGGCCTATTTTATAAAACTACATTTACTACATTATATACATTCGGCACACTGCAGTGTAGGGTTTTACATTTGATATAGTCTTCTGTTTCATAAAAGAAATATACGTAGGCTTTACATTGTACTGTAGTTAGTTACATTACAGTCGGCTTTTTGATGTTTCATGCTGGAATAACATTTTCTACATTGTATGTAGTTATGGAAAGTACAATGCAGTTATCAAAGTTGGACCAGTTCCTGGTCTATGGGGGTAGAAAGTCCTCATACCCCTTGCTACTGTCTGCACATATATTTTATCCGACCATATGCAGGCCTTTGCGTTGCCGGATTATTTATTGTGTCTGAAAAACTAACTTATTTACACACTTGAAATTTCTTGCTCGCAAATAATACTAGTATTTATTATTGCTACAGTTAAGTTTCATAATTATAATTTATAAGCATAAATCATAATCTCTGCAGGCTAGTAGACTCTGGCTTCACAGTTGCCATTTGACACAATGATGATTAATGGGTTTCACGGATCTAGGAGATTTGCCCCACTGGCAACTGCCCCACGTCATTTGCCCTACTGGACAACTGCCCCACCGGGCACACTGCCCCTCCGAATTTTATTTTCAAATTCAGGTGTACATTTTTACGTGTATTTTTCAATTTCTATTAAGTTGCAACTACTCTTTAATATCAAGTCACCTTATAATTTATAATTTAATTTAACTTTAATTCACCTTATAAGTCAACCTGGGAAACTGTTTGAAAATTAAAATGCGGTTTATTGAAACTTTTCTATTTTCAACAGAATTACGATTTCTTAAAACCTTTACTGTGAGAGCAAACTTCTTTCTTTTTGATGGCAAAGGCATTTTACTTTTTGAGAAAAAATTTAAACAACTAATTCTTAAATTTAACAAATTTTCATGCTCATGGGCAAGCATGAAATTTAACAAAAGATCTCAGCCTAAACCATTTTCGAACTTTTGCCAAATGTCTGTTTGGTAAACAATTGTCACTGTAAAATTGGGCCTCCCAATTTTTTTGTATTACTAGTCATCTTATGTACATATTTTCATAGTTCTAATTTGGTGATGGTTGAAAAATAAAGTCAAGGTAGAAAGTGAAGTTGTACGCGTTTTATTTTTGTCTTGCTAAAAACTTGCTAAAAGCTACTAAATTAACTTATAAATTGTAAGGTGGCTGTGACTTGATATTAAAGAATAGCTGCAACTTAATGTAAAAAAGGTAAAGGTTTACCCCCAGGAGATATCCTCCATCCTGCCACAGGACGTGGGGTGCCGGTGCTGATCCCCGGATTCTCAGCCGTAGAGCCAGGAGTGTCACCTCAAATGATGACTGCATTCGTGGAAGAGGGGCCGGCCCTTCTACACAGACTCCTGTTACCTTCCCACCGTAGTGGTACCCATTTACCGACCAGTTAAGGATGGATAGCTGGGTTGGCTAGAGTCGGGATAGCTTTGTGGCCTCCGAGGATCGAACCACCGACCGTAAGATCGGAAGTTCTTACCAGCGCCTTAGACCACTCGGCCATCCCGACGGCAACTTAATGGAAATTAAAAAATACACGTGAAAATGTACACCTGAGTTTGAAAATAAAATTCTGTGGGGCAATTGTCCAGTGGGGCAGTTGTCCAGTGGTGCATTTGTCCAGTAAGGCAAATGACCGTGGGGCAGTTGTCAGTGGGGCAGTTGTCCGGTGAGATCTAGGACATTTGTCCCCACTGACAACTGAGTCTGAAAATAAAATTCTGTGGCGCAGTTGTCCGGTAATCGGGTTTCACACACAATATAGTTACATGTGTTCTCAAAAACAAGACAAAATATTAGAGTTCGAAACCAAACGGTGGCAAAGATATTTAGGGTCAAAGTTGGAAAACTTGAAAATTTTTGTGATTTTCCTTCCAAGGTCATGTGGAGACAGAACGGCAGCGAAATTGGGGTCGACTAATATGGCAAATTAATACGGTTGGTTGGCTAATATTTCTGTGCTAAAACGACTCCGACATAGCCACTCAGTCGTTCGCAATGGAATCTTCTTCTTCTGCTTCTTCGCCTCAGCATCTCGGATGAACCATATGATCCGGTCACAATCGACCGGCCCGATCCAGGAACTCCAGGACTTTCCCAGGTGACTGAAGCATCTCCCTGGCGGACAGCTGTTCTGATCCAAAGACTTCCTTTCTCTGGGGAGTCGTTGCTGGATACCCAGACAGCAGGTGCTCAACCGAATCCTCCTCCTCCTCGTTGGAGTATCTGCAACCATGCGAATCTTCTTTTCCTATTCTGTGCAGATACTGCCGGCAAACTGGCGAGTGTCCAGTTCACAGTTGGGATATGAGGACACTCTGCTTCCTATTAAGGGGGGGGGGGCTACGAATTTCACTAAAAGTTCGATGTTGGAAAAGTTAGCTAGTCTTTTGCCACATAATAGTATTAGGTTAAGTGTAAAATAGTTTAAAGTTTGAAAGAATTTCATACAGCGTAGCGTCCTGTGGAGCCATCAGAAGTTGGTGTTATCGGTCCAAAGCTCGACATGACACGTACACAAACTTCGCCTCGCCCTGGTCGCTATGTGCAAGGCACAGTACCCAAATTTTCAGGAATTAGTTCTGACATATAGTGCTTTGATATCGCGTAAAATAATCTCTAGACCATTGCCTCTTTTCTGTGCGATACGATCAAAATGCGAAAAATTGGGTGTTGTAGGTCTATACGGGTGGAGGTTAACTAACTTCTAATGAGCTGTGGTTTACCAAATGAACCAAACTTTGCGGCAATTAATACTCCAAGTATCTGTCTTAACTTTGGTATAAATGACGTGATTTCGTTAATCCCTGTGTTCGCAGTGCTGGATTATATTATCGATATTGTCGCTGTTATTTGGCGCCATTTCGAAGATGTGAGTCAATTACTCCAAAGTACTGTGGCAGAATCGGCTGAAACTTTGCACATTACAGGCCAGTGAGTGCACCAAGATGTGCCGAAAGCTATGTCACTAAACCTCGCTCCAATGTTTATAAATGCTAGATTGATTTCTCGAAGTATGGATGGCGATCGCTCCAGAAAGCTCTAAGACAGTTGTAAGCACATACTGAAGGAAGGAAGCGTCATATCGAAAAACGGATTTCATATTCGGATTCAGCAGGTCAAATAACCGCTATAACCACCTTTTCGGCAAAATCGGAAACAAAAATATTTTTGACCCCATTTTTACTGCGCTTAGCTAGCTTTTCAGGCCTAAAAATAAGGGTTATTTCTTAACAAAAAGTTGGCTAGCACACTAACCAGAAAACCAAAGCCCTTGAAACTCACAGACAGTATGCCCCTATTAGAGCCTAATAACTGGTAAAAAGCTGGGGTAGGCTAGGGGCTGCCAATTTTATTAGATCGAAAACGGCGCACGGTCACCTCGCAACTTTTTGCAAAATTTCAAACTTTGAGCTGTTATAACTAAAGAAGGAAGCAACGCTCGAAAGCCGGAATACTTTTAATATTTAGCACTGGTAACAGTTAACATTTGTGGCAAAAAGTTTCAGAATTGGTCAAACCGTTAATCCACCAGAATTCAGAAAAGCTTTTTCAAAAAACCCACTTTTCGCACCAAAATTTCTACTTTGGCGTAGTGCCAGAATCGATATGTGTTAGATATAATAATGCCCACTACGGACTATTTAACCTTGATATGTTAGCTATTCATACGCAAAAATGATGGTCTCTCTTAATTAGTTGTGCAAAACCGTTCGGAGCCCCCCCCCCCCTTAAGCGCCAGCCCCTCCATAGGCTCAGGCCGCCCGTCCTGACTGATCCAATAGTTTAGATCCTTCCTGCGCTTGCCATGCCAGTCTGCTTTTACTTTCCTTTCAATGGCTGCCTTTGCCGAGTCCAGGTCTACGGATACCTCAGACTGGTCATATATTGATCCTAACTTCGCGGCCTGGCCAGTCCGTTCATTTTCCTCCACGTTTGGTGAGGCGTGAGATCAGAGTCCAGATGTTCATGACCAGCTGACTACCACGGTCCGGTGGACCAGTGGACAGTTTTTCCACCACGCTTCTGGAGTCGGTGAAGAGGACAACATGGTTATATATATCTCCAGAAGATTGTATTGATGTTTTGCAGGATATATTCTAGTCCGACTTGAAACATTTGCCTTTACCATAATGTCCGGCCGGCATTGAGAGTTTTATGGTACCAATTTTGTGTGACTTTCGAATGGGTAACGAGTGAGAACTTATTAAAGAACGTGAAAATTGTGAAAAATGATGATTTTTGGCAAAATTAACACATTTTGTGGTAAGTTTTTTGAGAGCGCTAGAAATGGCAGAAATTTGCAGTCATAAGAATTCTGTGTATGCGTAAAGTGCAACTATCTATAAACGATTTCTGTAGCTTTTGCCAATCGTGCAGGAGAGGCGTGTTTTGCTGGTCCTGTTTTTTGTGGTACAAAAAGCTTTAAATTTCCAAAATTTTGACTTCGAAAATCGCAAAAAGTCCTCCACTCAACGCATTTGTACCAGAAAGGGTGGTCTGCACTTTCTGATATGTCCTTAACATTTACCACAAAGTTGTAGCGCTGTTTTTTTCATACAGCGAAAAATTTTTCTGCCACAACGAACTTTTTTAACCTAAATTTTTCATTTTCCTATGTTTAACACATGTCAAGATGATGAGCTTGCTAACTCTTTCTATGCTAGCAGCAGAGTTGAGCAGGCCAGATTACGATGGCTAGCATATGCCTGCCTACCCGACAACCGGATCCCAAAACTGGCCCTGTTTGGTCGAGTCCCTAATGAGCGGAGACCTCTCGGGCGCCCTCACCTACGCTGGCGGGACTGTGTCCTCCCGGCTCTACGGGGAGTCCAGAACTGGTATTATTTGGCTCAGGACAGATCCAGCTGGAAAAGATGGTTGGCAGAACGCGGCGGCATTCATGGACGTACTCGTCTGGGCCATTAAGTCAAGTAAGTCAACACATGTCAAGGTCACCTTTGATGGGCTCTGCAGAACAGTGTTTTTTCAAAATTGATTTCATCAAATTTTCGTCATTTTTTGTTTTCTGAACGTCATTTTTACTTGACAAACGTCAAAAATAAATTTTTGCAAAATTACTGCTTTAGACTGGAAAAACCGCCGTTAAAAGTTATAGAAACTTTGCATTCTTTTTAAATTTGAGTGCTACTTCCACATTTTGACTTGGTCATTCTATCGTCATTTTTATTTTGGCGTCGTTTCTGCAAACGACGCTATTTTTGACCAAAAAACCTAGCTACAGAACGATAGAAGCAATATTACGCAAAACGCTCTTGTCTTGTTTTGAGGATTTTGAGGACCCATTGGGACTACAAAATATGTGAAAATGAGTAAAATCGGAGATAGTCGAAAATCGGCCAAAAAGCGACCGCCCCCAAAGCTAATGTGTACATCGTTAGCAGAAAAATACCAGATAGCTGAGTATTATCAACATGTATCTATAAGGAAATTGACCTTCAAAGCTGAAGTTCAACCATCAAATAAAGATCCCCTCCTCCCCAAGACCCGTTGCATAAAATTTTTTCGTTAATTTAGTGTACCAGTGCCTTATCCAAAAAATCATAGTATTTAATGTATCCTCAGTGATTCAATCAGTTAAAGGAAAATTTTGAGCTTACCTTAATTTCGTAAGATTTTAAGCTGGCATAACTCTGATTTAAGTTGTGACTTAGTTTAGACTTATGGTTTCATTAGAACCCTTATGGTCGTGCATCCCTTACGAACATAAACGTTTCAGAACGTGCAATTGTGGCCCAGTTTTAAAATGTTATGGCCACACCCTTCTTTTATCTGTCCCAAAAAATTAATCGAACAAAGACGGAGCCAAGCGTTCGACCCCTCTCCCTTAATAGAATTACCGCCAATCAGCTTATCCGTCGGTAAGTAGTGTATGTACGCAGGCGCGTAGCCAGGGGGGGGGGCATGGGGGCATGCCCCCCCCGAAATTGGATTGCCCCCCTGAAAATATCTGCCACCAGGAAATATTTATGACGCAGACAGCAGCTGTAGGCTGCGTTGAGCCTGAGAATTGATGAAAATTAAAGCAATTTAGAAGCAAAATCCAAAATTTTACTGCATATTTCGTCTTCGTCAATCTTAAAATGTCTTTTCAATTCACGAAATCGTAAACATAGCAAAAAGTTTTCGCTACCCTGTAGCTTTATGTATACAAGTTAGCATTTCTTCATTAGTTAATTCCCTTCATATAAATTTACGAACAGGCTTTCTGTTGTTTAATAAACACTTTTGATTATACTAAAGGACGAAAAATGTGCTCAGAAAAATTCCGTTTCAGGCAGCAAAAATAACAAATTCTTCAACTTCTGGGGGCTGCGCCCCGGGCCCCAACTGGATAGAGTCAGTTGTGTAAATTGTTATTCAAAGGCGGCATCTTTTATTTGCTGTTACATATATCTCTTAAAAATTGATAATTTAAAACCGAAAAATAAGCTAACGTAATAAAATGCATGCCGTCCCCCTTTTAACTGCCACAATTAAGTTTGAAAATTTTGGCTTGCCCCCCCCCCCCGAAATTTTTTTCTGGCTACGCTAGTGTATGTACGCCGATATTATGTGGGGGCGCGATAGCGCCCCTACATAATATGCAGTAAAGGCGCACTGCGGCCCCTGGAGACCGTGTTGGCCTGGTGCCAGCTATTTAGGGTCCGGCGGTGGTAAAAAAGGTTTACCATCGTAACAACGAGTAGTACTACAGGTACCACCATACTTTTGGTTCGAATTCGAAACTTCGAATTTTTGCACTAGGCGATAGTTACCGTGCGTTTGTTTTTTTTTTCTCGGTGAATAACGCTTATTGGAAATGCATTTTACGGCTAAGTATTGGAACGATGATAGGCATTTTGGCACCATACTACTATTATATGTTGGTAGACAGGATACCCCATGCTACCTTTTTGGTCATTTAGCAACTGTAAGTAGGCTTGTGCCAAGGTCCCAAAGTCGGACTTTCGCTATTTTTCGCAAATTTTGGGTCTCACTTTTCTGTGAACTGGGTAGAAGCTGGAGAGGTCTCCGAGTATCTGTTGAAAATTACCAAAGTAGTGTGCATAAAGTAACGAGGGGGATTTTTTAATTTTGCTCCCTAGCTTTCAGGTGATGGGCCCAAACTTTGCATTTGTTTGGCCTGTTTAGGCGAGAAGTTTCAAAGTCCCACTTTTACTAGAAATAGTCAAAAAGTCGCCAAAAACTGCGTTTTTCGCCTTTTGGTGGTACCCATATATTGTGCCGTAATGGCCGAGTGGTAAGGTGTTCGACTGAAGATCTGACGGTCCTAGGTTCGAGCCCCCGCTGCCACAAGGCTTTCACAAATCCCCTTGAGCAAGGGACTAAGCACATATCGGTTCGCCGTGGGCTCCAGCCAACCCAGCTGTCTATCCTTAACTGGTCGGTAAATGGGTACCACTGCGGTGGGAAGGTAACAGAAGCCCGTGTTCTGGCGTAATGCCTGATGAAGGCTGGCCCTTTCCACAGATGTAGTCAACATTATTGTCGCCTCTGGCTTCGGGCTGTGAATCCGGAGATACACCGGCACCCTATAACCTTCTGTAGGTTGAGTTCTCTCCAGGGTACACATATATAGTAAATCAGGGTCGCTGAAAACGATGAGATACTGGCGATACCGCCCGAAGTGACCACTGGTCAGCATGGCTCCCGTGGTTCCTTGTCTTAGGAAAACGCCCTCAGCGTTTTTGGCGTTGTGGTCGGGGGCATATAGTAAATCGACTACGCTCGTTTCAGTTTCAGTGGCATATCGCCGAAACCGACGGAAGTGACCACTGGTCACTACAGCCAATGGAACTCTTGACCACTGGTCAAACGGCCTAAAACTGCGTTTTTCGGCTTTTTGGTCGGGGTATATATAGTAAATCGACTACGCTCGTTTCAGTGGGCATATCGCCGAAACCGACGGAAGTGACCACTGGTCACTACAGCCAATGGGGCCTATTGACCACTGGTCAAACGGCCTAAAACTGCGTTTTTCGGCGTTTGAGGGGCATATGGTAAATCCCCCCCCCCCCCCCCCCCCCCCCCCCCCCCCCCCCCCCCCCCCCCCCCCCCCCCCCCCCCCCCCCCCCCCCCCCCTTTTTTTTTTTTTTTTTTTTTTTTTTTTTTTTTTTTTTTTTTTTTTTCTATAGTAAATCGACTACGCTCGTTTCAATGGGCATATCGCCGAAACCGACGGAAGTGACCACTGGGTCACTACGAGAAGCCTATGGGGCCTATTGACCACTGGTCAAACGGCCTAAAAACTGCGTTTTTCGGCTTTTTGGTCGAGAGGTATATATAGTAAATCGACTTACGCTCGTTTCCGTGGGCATATTGGCAAATTTGACGGAAGTGACCACTGGTCACTACAGCCAATGGGGCCTGTTGACCGCTGGTCCAAACCCCTTAAAACAGCGTTTTTCGGCGTTTTGTTGGGGGCATATGTTGTAAATCGACTACGCTCGTTTAGCATGGCACTGTTCAAGCAGCTTCCATCCATTACACCGCATTACTAGAAAGGGATCACTTTAAAATGACAGAAGGACAAGAAATAAAGAAATGCTCCTTTTGAACATGACAAAAAGTAATATGGGTGATGGTGAGGTTGCAAAATCAAGAGAAGACTGAGTCTTTAAAATGCTTAATATGGGGCTAGGTAAAAAATAGCAGAGGACCTTGGAGTTGTGAGCGAATCAATATGGGCACAGCTTCGCCGAACAACCCTTATTCGCGGGATTTCACGTTTCGTCTTAACTTAGAGCTATCAATGTCAGTCAAAAAAAAATTTAAGCAGTTGGAATACTCATCGAATATAGCTGTTTGCATGTACTGTTAGACAAACTGCTAGTAATATACACATCAAAATATCATCATTTGTTCGTATTCGAACTACCACAGGCTCTACTACTAGGAGAGGTCTAAGGATATGATGCTAAAGCTATTGGTCAAAGTCATGAGGAAATAGAAGATCGTTGGGAGAGTCCTAAATTATTCTTGAATATAAATTTTCCATATAAATGGATACGTAAAATGTGCTTGTTAGAATGAAGCACTTATCGAAGAAAACGTTTGCTAAAATAAAAGTTCGAATAAAGCTCGACACATACCGTAGCTGTAGGTTATTTATGAACTATAAACCAAATGTATCGTGGATATGCATAATAATTTACATTTATAAACCGCGAATATGGGTTGTTCGGCGAAGCTGTGCCCATATTAATTCGCTCACAACCTAGTCCTCTTCTATTTTTTAACCTAGCCCCATATTAAGCATTTTAAAGACTAGTCCTCTCTTGATTTTGCAACCTAACCATCACCCATATTACTTTTTCATGCTCCCAGAGGAGCATTTTTATTTCTTGTATAAATTTTTATTAGAAAACAGCACATTGGTATAATAGTTTCGTGATTTGTTGCTATATTTAGAGATTTTTAATTTAACTGAAATCATCAGTATTGTTTGAAATGGCCGAAGCTAGTCAACAAAAGCTGAATGATTCTGTTGGTGATTTTATTGAGTCCTTGGATAAATCACACTTACGCAAACTTCAGGTTTGTTTAGCGTAGGGATTTTCATTTGTTAAATCTGTAATTAATTAAAATTGTTGATATGAAAAAGTGTTTACGGTCACCAGCATGAAGAGAGGATGCACGTAGACAATGTTAAAGAAATTAAAGAAAGACGTCTGCCACTACAATACCAGTGAGCTGAACAATTTGGACTGCAGGCAGTGTTGTGCTTAGTCCCTGTCCAGACCGGTCTATAGTCAGGTAAGATACAGATCGTGTACAGAAAGGCCAGTCAAATATATTCTACCGCCACCCGTAACATTTTTTGCACCCGACCGCTTTAGACTGGCTTTAATCTGCCTTGAAAACTAGGCGTCGGGCTACAGAACATTGGGCCGATGAACTACACTAGCCGCAGGTGTAGATTAAAGGTCTACTCCTCACTCAGCTCAGGTCTGGCAAATCCTGGCTCCTGACCTCCTGTCGGGACTCTATTGACCCCGATAACTACCCTAACCCTAGCCCCTATGCCAACATTGCTCCTCTGCAGCGGAGGAGGACGTTGAGCATCTGATTGTCAGGTGCCCCAAGTTTGTCCGTGAACGAATGTTAGAACTGAGAAGCTCACCGGATCTCTCCTGCCTCAGGGAAAACCTCGGGCGGTTCTTCGCTTCCTCAGTGGCAGCGGGCTTCGGGCGCACCGTGTATAGGATTTGCTTGATTTACCACCTACGACGACGACGACGACGTGATTAAAGTCTTCAAACCCCATACCGCCACATTGTTAGCACACTGAAAGAAATGTCACATCAGCACTTACCCAAAACAACGTGCATCAGGTGAACCACCTCAAGTTTGTTTATACTGCGGACACTTTCCCTTGAACCATCACCTGGCTGATTGATCATGAGGGTTTTTCGGTTCCTCCTTTTTGATGCTCGTATACGCCTATCCAGGGGACCAGTTTCATAAAACTTGAAATTTGCAACTTGCATATGCAAGTTGCAGCTTGCATGTGCAAGTTACAAGTAAAGTGTTTCATAAACCATCAAGTGGCACTTGCGTACTTGCACTTGAATTGCAAGTTGCAAGTTGTCCGCTAACACTTGCGGTCAGAATCCGTTTCATAAAAGTCGTCAATACACACACTTGCAACTTGCACTTGCGGTGCAAGTGGTTGAGTGAATTTTCACTTAACAAATGGGGCAAAAATTGCTATAATTTATTTTAATTTTAATATTTTTTTGGAGAAATTTTATGACAATACTCTTTAGATTATTGTCGCAATACAGCGTGAATTTCAAACAATTTCTTTAATTTTTGAAACTTATATGAATTTTCAAATGTTTTTGGTTAATGTTTTAAAGATCTGCTACTTGCAAACTTGCACTTGAACTTGCGTTTACAAGTTATCAAGTCTTGCAATTTGCTTAGCTAATTTCCGCAAGTAGCAGGAAAAGTTTTATGAAACACTGTCAACTTGATTTTGCAGTTCAAGTGCAAGTGCAAGCTCAAGTGCAAGTACAAGTTGCAAGATCTTTATGAAATGGGCCCAGATGGTCCTGTGGTTTAGCCCTTTTCGCGTTTCTATATATATATACTTCAGCGGAGGCCGGTTCTAAACCTAAAGAGTGTAAGATCTTTTGTAGTACCGACCACTGGCTACGCTTTGAGCACCTTGACCTCTGAAACGTGAGTTTACGGCTTGGGTCCTGGTATTGCCATAGTAAGAAGCATTCTGACGAACAAAACCAAAATCATGGCTTCTTTTCAATTTCAATTCAATTCAATTTATTGAAAGCAAAGGAAAATATAAGACGGAGAGAAAAAGATTCACAAAGATAGGTAATGTCTTAAACGATGCTTAAACAGTTCAATGCTGGAAGTCTCCACAACTGCAGCAGGTAAATTATTCCAAGCAGATACAACTCTATTAGAAAAGAAATGTTTCTTACAGGTCAGGTTACATAAAGGTGTTCTGAATTTATAAGCATGGCCCCTAAGCTCCCTTTGCGAGGTTGTTACTTCGAAAAACTCATCGGGATGCAAATGGGTATATCCATTAACTATTTTATAGACCAAAACCAGGTCTTTAAAGTCGCGGCGAGATTTCAAAGACTCTAGATTAAGTTCACTTAAGCGTTCTTCATAAGGTAGAACTCTAGGGAAAATAATTCTACGTGTAAAATACCGTTGAACACTCTCAACATTATCAATGTCAGACACAAAGCAAGGATTCCAAATTTCAGAATTAGATTCTAAAATAGGACGTACGTAAGCAGTATACAGTTTAACAAGCAAAAGAACATCTTTCGTTACAAAGTTATTTAAGAGCGCAGCTAATACACGATAAGCTTTAGAAACTATATGACCACAATGTTCATGAAATTTCAAATCAGGTGTCATCAACACTCCCAAATCCGAAATGCAAAAAGTTTCGCTCAGCTGAGCTTGGTTTAGGATATAACCGTGATGGGGGTTAGAGTTTCCAATATGAAGTACCATACATTTGTGAGTTGCTAAAGTCAACTGCCATTCATCTAGCCATACAGCAATTTCATCAAGACTATGTTGTAAGTCCCTAGTCCACAGCCCCTTTTTAAAGGTGAAATACAATTTTACATCATCTGCATACATCAAAATTTTTGTTCGAGTAACAATAGATGGTAAGTCATTAATATAAATTATGAATAGGGTAGGCCCTAGGATAGAGCCTTGAGGAACCCCACTAGTCACATTCATCCAATCAGAGAATTCATGCTCTAGTCTAACACGTTGTCTTCTATTAGAGAGGAAATTTTTTAGCCATTTTAACACAGCAGCACTGATACCAATTTTTTCAAGCTTAAATAGCAATTTTTCATGCGAGACTGAGTTAAAAGCTTTTTGAACATCAAGATATATTACATCTACACAATCACCATTATCAACAGCATTAACCCACTCCCTCAAAGCGTATAACAAATTGGTAGTTGTTGATCTACCTTTCAAAAAACCTTTCTTAACCTGTGAACCTTAACCTACGCATACTTTATGCTGCTTTCACGAAAGTGGTCGTGCGTAGACGTCCCTCGACGTCGACGCCTCAGATTGTAACACGCCGATTTAGCCGTTTAAAATAGTAATAGTACGTAACGAATTCTTGCTCGCGAACGCATGTAGACGCTTATACCCGCGTCGACGATCGTCTACGCACGACCACTTTCGTGAAAGCAGTATAAGGTATGTGTAGCATTTTAACAGTAAAGGTTTATTTATGATATACATATATGATATATCGCTAAACGTTCGTGGGGCAAATTTTCTGTTGTATATGTTTGCTTTGCAACAGAGCATTTTTCCTTATATTTGTTCATTTATACGAGTAGCATTTTCCTCACTGTACCCTAACTTTGTTGATTCTATATAGCAATGTTCACAAAAAAATCAAAAATAGAATTTTTGCTGGCAATTTTGCAAACGAAATCCGATCAAAAACTTTTGGTACGTGTGGAACGGTAGTGACCGCCCTCTACATATGGTGCAATTTCATGCCGGTAGCCCTTGTGTAGCGTGAGTAAATAAAAAATTTTTGTGGTTTTTTTTGAGCGAATTCACAAAAAATCACCACCGGATCTGATCTCAGGAGACGGCTAGAGAATTTTTCTTTTAATGCATAAATAGAACATTTCCCTCCATAGTGTTGTTATGTAAACAAATTTCGACCCCTAGGTTTCTTTTGAGCAGGCTGAACTTAGGAATTTTGGTTCTCGGCCCCCGGGACCAAAGTGGGTACTCAGGCCAATATGCTTGACCTTGATCATTGATATAAGGAAGCTGGGAATCCATTTATTTTGTGTTCTGTTGCTCTAGTAAGCACAGAACAAACTATTTGGTGGAGTAATTTCGCATCTGGAATGGTCACGTGACTTGGCCTAGGGTCACGTGACCTGGGTCGGGGTTACGTGACTGACAAAAAAATTTATTTCAAGGACCCAGAAGCCTAAAAACGCCTGTATAGGTTTTTCGGTGCGTAAAATTCAAGTTTGGCATTAGTTTTTAGGTAGCTTTTGCCCAGATAGGTGATCCTGACCCTGGGTCCGAGGGGGTCCATCGGCCGGACGGTCTGCCAGAATGGGGTTGAAGTACCTAAAACGTGCGCTATTTAGGTTTTCGGGTCGCTGAGCGCGAATTTGGCATTAGTTTTGCCGTAGCGGTTTCCCCAGAGACATTTTACAAAAAGTTGATAGGATTTTTCTTTTGTGAATTTGTTCACAACAAAATCACCCGCCGGTGGCGAAGCCAGAAGAAATGGCAGGAAATCCAATATATGGTTGGACAGCTTAGAGTTAAGACATGCCACGTGGATAATAGGGGGTAGCTGCGCAAAGTCCATAGTGAGTACCATCCAAATTTCAATTTTGGTCCGGAGTTGACCGAGGGTCGGATTTTCGGTGGGTCGATTTATTTTGGGCACCCTAGTCGGAGGAGTTGGGCCTCGGCAGCCAAACTTACATATTATTATATGTTAAGGTTGGGTCTTGTGGCTGTTACCATGGAAAAATTTTCCGGCTGCGGCTTGTTGTTAGCCGTCTAGATGGGTGATTTTTTGTGAATTTTCGTGGTGATTTTTTTGCGAACATTGCTATATATATATATATGTATTCGCTACAAATTTCTTGGCTAGTTGGAATTCATTTCGGAGAGTCCATTTTTTGAATGTCCGTCGGTCAACGTACTTTTATAGTCTTGCGAAACAGTGTTGCTATCATTGATCACCGTAAACCTAAATAATATATATCAGAAATAGCGGACTTTTACCTTAATGTTTTAGGGAGATATGCATCGTTGTGCAACTCGTTGTTGTGATGACACTAGTCTAAGCATGAAAGGAGCTCAAACATGTATGGAATCTTGTTCCAGAAATCTAATGTCGGTTCAGAAATTTATTGATGGCGAAATGCAAAACTTTCAGGTATACAATTGGGCCTGGGTTTTGTTAGTGGGTAGGGGCCCCCTACTTTTTTGGGTTTCCCCACGCGGCCTCGCACCCTCTTTTTTCGGTTCCCCCCCCACTCACGATAAGGTGCCCAGAAAATGCGAAAGTTTAACGATATTTGGTCAAAATTGTCAAACATTTTTCGGCATTGCCGGAATTTCTTGGTCAATCGTCTATTTTGGTACTTAAACTTAATTTTTGAGAACTTTTAGCATAGTTTTTTTAGCATAGCACTTTCTGCTATACTTTTTAGCATAGCAGTATATATATGTAGCAAACCTGCTATTTTATTGCATTTTTGGCAGTTTTAGGCCACTTTCGATTCCCCGCCCTCACTTTTTCGTGTCCTCCTCCCATTAGTGGGGGGCCCCACGTCCCCACCCCCACTTTTTTCGCCTTGAAAATGCCCAGTGGACAGCCTCCTACGTAATGGAGTTGGCACTCCACTCTAATTAGACCCTTCAGTCAATTCAACAACGTGGTTTATTCTGGGACTTGATAATATTTCAGTGGGCAGAAAATTACCTTTCGTGCTGGGGAGACGCACAGAAAGGAAGCATAAATTTGAATTCAGACCATATTTGAATTGACTTCCAGCATCAATAATACTGCAAGAATCTACAATAACTGGTTGCTGTGTCTTTTGTGGAGTCCCAGCATTCAGAAATGACTTCTCGTGTAACTCCCTGCTTAGTTGAGGTGGACTTCTGGCCAGTTTACATTTATGCATCCTCCGCATTGGAGCATTTGAAAATTTGAAATCTAGTTTAGGAACATATGGGTCTTATGGGATATTTATCGTAGGGGCCGCCGCACTTGCACTGGACAGTAGTATTATGAAGGAATATTTAAGAACGCCTGCCCTGCTGTATGGCATTGTTTAGGGTGTTGACAGTGGGGTCGCTTCGCCCCCCCCTAGGGAGGGGGAGGTGGGGGGCCTCCGAAAAGTGGGGGGCGAGCCCAAGGTATAAATATACGTACCTAAATGTTTAACGAAAAATTAACATTTTTAAGGTAACAACACAAAAATCGCTGTTTTTAAATTTTAATGTTTAATTAAATTTTAATTTAAATTTTAAATGACCTTATAGTCCATAGACTGGCTAAAAATTGAGAAAATTTTTGAAAATTTGACCTCAAAAACCTAATTTTTCGATACTTTCGGGCGACTCCCAAAGAAGTGGGGGGGCTTGCCGAAAAGTGTGAGGGGCGAAAGTGGGGGCTTCGAAAAGTGGGCCCCCCTCCCCCACTAAAAAATGTCAGGCTGTGGCTAAAGACAAAGCCTTAGTCCAAAATAGTAAGGGGTCGTTGGGCTCTGCCTGGTTGTTCAAATAGAGCAATCAACCATGCGGCAGAGCTAGACCTTGCCTTATTGATTGCATGTCAGTCGTTGTTCATTATTTCTTTTTTATTGTTGCCATGTAATTCTTCAGATATCTACCTATACCAGCTTGTGTTAACTACATTTTCCTGTTGTATGTGCTCTGACCATAGCTGATTTGGTGATAGGAAGAATGATTGTATAATCCTGTCTATCCTAAGCAAATCTTGTTTATTTTTATATGTTGAAACAATTGAAAATATTTTGTTATTTTTTATCTTAGGACCGGATTCAGCGTTGTGCGCGAGACTGTGAGGATAAAACCCGTGACCGCCTTTCCAGTGGCGCTGGAAGCAGTGAAGTTGCAAAGGCACAGCAAGAAGCAGAAACCTGCATGTCTAAGTGCGTGGAGGATCACATTAAACTCCTTCCGTCCATTGCAAAACGGATCACTGGACATGTAGAAAAGTTAAAGTAGAACTTATTAGGCCTATGATGTTTAATACCTATTCTAGCTGTTGATTTAGATTTGTGCAGTAGCTTTATATTTGTTTTGGCTGGAGAATATTGTAGATTTGGAAATAATAGATGCACTTTATAAATCTAAATTTTGATATTAAAATACAGGTAAAAACTGTAGTCATGTTATTGCGTCTAAGTGCCTTTTCGTGCATCGAGTTAAAATTAACTCAATCCTTGCTCACAGGGTTAAAATAGTTGTTCATTTTAACTTGACTGGAGGGCTAAGTGAGTTAAAAATCTTTAACTGTACTCTTTTAGCTCGCCCGCGAAAAGGCCCTAAGCTATCATCTTTTGTTCAACTTATTTGAAAGTGGGTTGTAACTTGTAACTCCATTATTCTCACTTGTTTATCTGAATGAAAGATTCTATCAGTAGCTTATCTTTTATGCTTATTAATTTTTATCTCAGTAAAAGCAAGGATTTAAGGGGGGGGGCTACGAACGGTTTTGCCCAACTTCTTCAGAGAGACCTACCTTTTGGCATATGATTAGCTAACATATCAAGGTTAAATAGTCCGTAGTGGGCATTATTATATCTAACACACATCGATTCTGGCACTACGCCAAAGTCGAAATTTTGGTGCGAAAAGTGGGTTTTTTGAAACAGATTTTCTGAACTCTGGTGGATTAACGGTTTGACCAACTCTGAAACTGTTACTAGTGCTAAATATTAAAAGTATTCCGACTTTCGAGCGTTGCTTCCTTCTTCAGCTATAACAGCTCAAAGTTCGAAATTTGACAAAAAGTTGCGATGTGACCGTGCGCTGTTTTCGATCTAATAAAATTGAGAGCCCCTAGCCTACCCCAGCTTTTTACCAAATATTAGGCTCTAATAGGGCCAAACTGTCTGTGAGTTTCGAGGGTTTTGGTTTTCTGGTTTGTGTGCTAGCAAAGTTTTTGTTAAGAAATAACCCTTATTTTTACACCTGAAAAGCTAGCTAAGCGCAGTAAAAATGGGGTCAAAACATTTTTTGTCTCCGATTTTGCCAAAAAGGTGCTTATAGGGGTTATTTGACCTGCTGAATCCGAATATGACATCCGTGTTTTGATATGACGCTTCCTTCGTTCAGTATGCGCTTACAACTGTCTTAGAGCTTTTCGGAGCGATAGCCAACCATACTTCTTGAAATAAATCTAGCATTTCTAAATATTGAAGCGAGGTTTAGTGACCTAGCTTTGTGCACATCTTGCTACACTCACTGGCCTGTAATGCGCAAGGTTTCAGCTGATTCTGCCACAGTACTTTGGAGTAATTGACTCACATCTTCGAAATGGCACCAATAACAGCGACAATATCGATTATGTAATCTAGCACTGCGAACGCAGGGATTAACGAAATCACGTCCTTTTTACATAAGTTAAGACAGATACTTGGAGTATTAATTGGAGCAAAGTTGGGCTCCCTTGATAAACCACAGCTCATTAGACGTTAGTTAACCTCCACGCGTATAGACCTACAACACCCAATTTTTCGCACTTTGATTGTATCGGACAGAAAAGTATACACTGATCTAAGGATTATTTTGCACGATATCAAAGCGCTATATGTCAGTACTATTTCTGGAACATTTGGGTACTGTACTTTGCGCATAGCGATCAGGGCGAGGCAAAGTTTGTGTACCTGTCATGTCGAGCTTTGGACCGACAACACTAAATTCTGATGGCTCCACAGGACGCTAAGCTGCATGGAATTCTTTCAAACTTTAAACTATTTTACACCAAACTTAATACTATTATATGGCAAAAGACCAGCTAGCTTTTCCAGCATCGAACTTTTAGTGAAATTCGTAGCCCCCCCCCCTTAAGAAGGTTAGCGTGGTTAAACATTGTTCTGTTGAAGAGACGATATAGTATGCAACTACATAGAACTGTATAATAAGAACTGCAACTGTATTGTATGTGGGCGCGTGTTCAGCTCCTGGATTTAATGATTGTAGTAATTGCATCATGTATTAGCAACGAATATGAAGACAGAATTGAGATGTACTTGGGTGTGGGTGTGCTTGAGTGTGCTTAGGTATCATTGCAATGGTTTTGTTGCTTGCTGTTGTTGTTGTCTTGATTTTATGTTGCTGTTTTTTGTTGTTTTTGAATCATTTTCTATTTTCGCCCAATAAAGATTGTTGTGCCCTAGGTGTTGGTCGGCTGTGTCAAATCGGCTGGCCGGCGGCCGGCTGACCGCCGGCCATCACACGGCCGGCCGGCCGGTCTTCTGAACCAGGATAATACTTGATATTATCTGTTATACATAACCAGAAGTAATTGTATGCACTAGCGTAGATACGGGGAGGGCGGTCGCCCCCCCCCCAAAATAGTTTTTCCGCACGGTTTTTTTTGTGTCCAGGAGCGTGTCCAGACACAAATTTTCTTAGCTGGACACAAAAAATTTTAGCTGGACACAAGCTAGACACAGCTAAATATTTATAGAGAAGTGTCCAGAAAAAATTCCTGAGCATCCCGAATCTTTAAAAACGCTCTAGCTTTGCCCCCCAGACCCCCCGCTGTTGTCCTTACATTACCTTTCTCCTTCAGGCCTAGGTTACCTACCTATCTTAGCTTGGTTAATCGTTTCGCTAGTATGTATATACCTACGTACTGTGCTTAGCATTTCTATTTTTACTTATTTTATTTGTATCTTTATTTAACTTTATTTAATGATTTCTTAGAAAATCCACCTCTAGGGCAAAGTTTCTTTAGCAAACTCATGAAGTTAGTTCGTTTGGCAGTTGAAATTTCAAGGTAGCTTTAGCCATTATATATTTGTACAAAAATTAGTAAATATTAATTTCTTGGAAGGCTCGTTTTTAAAAAATTCCTCGGCTTCTGGGGGGCTCCGCCCCCCAGACCCCCGTTATTCCTGTGGCTTGCGACGTCAACAAGAAAAGTGTGTCGTCGGTGACCCTTGCAATGCAAGCTGCAAAAGCTTTTTCAATCTGAAAGTACTTTGACCAGCTTCTGCCTCATTATTTGGGTGTATGAACATGTGGGGGGCCTTAAATATATTTTTTCTAATTTCAAAGAATGCTCTGTAAAAATTCCACGGAGGTCACTAAATAGAAAAGTTTCTCAGCTTCTGGGGGGCTCCGCCCCCCAGACCCCCCGAATAATTTTTCCGTTCCCCCCGCCGAATTTTTTTCTTGCTACGCTTGTGCTCTGAACAATAGACAACTATATACATATATATATATATATATATATATATATATATACATATATATATATATATATATATATATATACATATTAAATAAACCATATACGTATATATATATATATATATATGAATTTCTGCACGCACAAACAACAAAATTTTTATTCCTGCACTAAAATAACGCATTAAATACCACTTATATTCGCTGCGAATTCATGATCTGGACTACAACTTTTCTTAGCTGGACACAAATAAAATTAGCTGGACACAAGTTTGACACAGTCCCGATTTTCAAAAAAAAACCCTGTTTTCCCCCCGAAAAAAAATTGGCCTGGAGAAAAATTTTAAGCCCGCACGTTTAAATTTATCATAAACACAAAGAAATTTTATTAAAATGCCCCAAAAAATTAGTGCATTTGTACTTCATGGAAAATTTGGCCCATGTCAAGATAAAAGTTAGAACCCCCAGAACCCCCGTCAGAAAAAAAGGAGGTTCTCAAATTTTTTTCATGCGTTTGTATCCACTACTCAATGACCAGAAATAGTACTGACAATAACGATATTGAATCTTCTATCAGTGATACTTTTCTGTCCGATACAATCAAAGTGGAAAAATTGGTGTTGTAGGTCTATACGCGTGGAGGTTAACTAACGTCTAATGAGCTGTGGTTTATCAAGGATCCAACTTTGCTCCAATTAATACTCCAAGTATCTGTCTTAACTTATGTAAAAAGGACGTGATTTCGTTAATCCTGCGTTCGCAGTGCTAGATTACATAATCGATATTGTCGCTGTTATTGGTGCCATTTCGAAGATGTGAGTCAATTACTCCAAAGTACTGTGGCAGAATCAGCTGAAACCTTGCGCATTACAGGCCAGTGAGTGTAGCAAGATGTGCACAAAGCTAGGTCACTAAACCTCGCTTCAATATTTAGAAATGCTAGATTTATTTCAAGAAGTATGGTTGGCTATCGCTCCGAAAAGCTCTAAGACAGTTGTAAGCGCATACTGAACGAAGGAAGCGTCATAATCAAAACACGGATGTCATATTCGATTCAGCAGTCAAATAACCTCTATAAGCACCTTTTTGGCAAAATCGGAGACAAAAAATGTTTTGACTCATTTTTACTGCGCTTAGCTAGCTTTTCAGGTGTAAAAATAAGGGTTATTTCTTAACAAAAACTTTGCTAGCACACAAACCCGAAAACCAAAACCCTCGAAACTCACAACAGTTTGGCCTATTAGAGCCTAATATTTGGTAAAAAGCTTCTGCGAAAACAGCGCACGGATCACATCGCAACTTTTTGTCAAATTTCGAACTTTGAGCTGTTAGTAGCTGAAGAAGCAACGCTCGAAAGTCGGAATACTTTTAATATTTAGCACTAGTAACAGTTTCAGAGTTGGTCAAACCGTTAATCCACCAGAGTTCAGAAAATCTGTTTCACCCACTTTTCGCACCAAAATTTCGACTTTGCGTAGTGCCAGAATCGATGTGTGTTAGATATAATAATGCCCACTACGGACTATTTAACCTTGATATGTTAGCTAATCATATGCCAAAAGGTAGTCTCTCTGAAGAAGTTGGGCAAACCGTTCGTGATTTCCAAATCCTTGCTTTTATGAGATAGTACCAATAAGCATAAAAGATAAGCTACTGATAGAATCTTTCATTCAGATAAACAAGTGAGAATAATGGAGTTACAAGTTACAACCCACTTTCAAATAAGTTGAACAAAAGATGATAGCTTAGGCCTTTTCGCGGGCGAGCTGAAAAGAGTACAGTTAAAGATTTTTAACTCACTTAGTACCTCCAGTCAAGTTAAAATGAACAACTATTTTAACCCTGTGAGCAAGGATTGAGTTAATTTTAACTCGATGCACGAAAAGGCACTTAGACGCAATAACATGACTACAGTTTTTACCTGTATTTTAATATCAAAATTTAGATTTATAAAGTGCATCTATTATTTCCCCAAATCTACAATATTCTCCAGCCAAAACAAATATAAAGCTACTGCACAAATCTAAATCAACAGCTAGAATAGGTATTAAACATCATAGGCCTAATAAGTTCTACTTTAACTTTTCTACATGTCCAGTGATCCGTTTTGCAATGGACGGAAGGAGTTTAATGTGATCCTCCACGCACTTAGACATGCAGGTTTCTGCTTCTTGCTGTGCCTTTGCAACTTCACTGCTTCCAGCGCCACTGGAAAGGCGGTCACGGGTTTTATCCTCACAGTCTCGCGCACAACGCTGAATCCGGTCCTAAGATAAAAAATAACAAAATATTTTCAATTGTTTCAACATATAAAAATAAACAAGATTTGCTTAGGATAGACAGGATTATACAATCATTCTTCCTATCACCAAATCAGCTATGGTCAGAGCACATACAACAGGAAAATGTAGTTAACACAAGCTGGTATAGGTAGATATCTGAAGAATTACATGGCAACAATAAAAAAGAAATAATGAACAACGACTGACATGCAATCAATAAGGCAAGGTCTAGCTCTGCCGCATGGTTGATTGCTCTATTTGAACAACCAGGCAGAGCCCAACGACCCCTTACTATTTTGGACTAAGGCTTTGTCTTTAGCCACAGCCTGACATTTTTTTAGTGGGGGGAGGGGGGCCCACTTTTCGAAGCCCCCCCACTTTCGCCCCTCACACTTTTCGGCAAGCCCCCCCACTTCTTTGGGAGTCGCCCGAAAGTATCGAAAAATTAGGTTTTTGAGGTCAAATTTTCAAAAATTTTCTCAATTTTTAGCCAGTCTATGGACTATAAGGTCATTTAAAATTTAAATTAAAATTTAATTAAACATTAAAATTTAAAAACAGCGATTTTTGTGTTGTTACCTTAAAAATGTTAATTTTTCGTTAAACATTTAGGTAGGTATATTTGTACCTTGGGCTCGCCCCCCCCCCACTTTTTGGAAGCCCCCCACTTCCCCCTCACTAGGGGGGGGCGAAGCGACCCCACTGTCAACACCCTAAACAATGCCATACAGCAGGGCAGGCGTTCTTAAATATTCCTTCATAATACTACTGTCCAGTGCAAGTGCGGCGGCCCCTACGATAAATATCCCATAAGACCCATATGTTCCTAAACTAGATTTCAAATTTTCAAATGCTCCAATGCGGAGGATGCATAAATGTAAACTGGCCAGAAGTCCACCTCAACTAAGCAGGGAGTTACACGAGAAGTCATTTCTGAATGCTGGGACTCCACAAAAGACACAGCAACCAGTTATTGTAGATTCTTGCAGTATTATTGATGCTGGAAGTCAATTCAAATATGGTCTGAATTCAAATTTATGCTTCCTTTCTGTGCGTCTCCCCAGCACGAAAGGTAATTTTCTGCCCACTGAAATATTATCAAGTCCCAGAATAAACCACGTTGTTGAATTGACTGAAGGGTCTAATTAGAGTGGAGTGCCAACTCCATTACGTAGGAGGCTGTCCACTGGGCATTTTCAAGGCGAAAAAAGTGGGGGTGGGGACGTGGGGCCCCCCACTAATGGGAGGAGGACACGAAAAAAGTGAGGGCGGGGAATCGAAAGTGGCCTAAAACTGCCAAAAATGCAATAAAATAGCAGGTTTGCTACATATATATACTGCTATGCTAAAAAGTATAGCAGAAAGTGCTATGCTAAAAAAACTATGCTAAAAGTTCTCAAAAATTAAGTTTAAGTACCAAAATAGACGATTGACCAAGAAATTCCGGCAATGCCGAAAAATGTTTGACAATTTTGACCAAATATCGTTAAACTTTCGCATTTTCTGGGCACCTTATCGTGAGTGGGGGGGGAACCGAAAAAAGAGGGTGCGAGGCCGCGTGGGGAAACCCAAAAAAGTAGGGGGCCCCTACCCACTAACAAAACCCAGGCCCAATTGTATACCTGAAAGTTTTGCATTTCGCCATCAATAAATTTCTGAACCGACATTAGATTTCTGGAACAAGATTCCATACATGTTTGAGCTCCTTTCATGCTTAGACTAGTGTCATCACAACAACGAGTTGCACAACGATGCATATCTCCCTAAAACATTAAGGTAAAAGTCCGCTATTTCTGATATATATTATTTAGGTTTACGGTGATCAATGATAGCAACACTGTTTCGCAAGACTATAAAAGTACGTTGACCGACGGACATTCAAAAAATGGACTCTCCGAAATGAATTCCAACTAGCCAAGAAATTTGTAGCGAATACATATATATATATATAGCAATGTTCGCAAAAATCACCACGAAAATTCACAAAAAATCACCCATCTAGACGGCTAACAACAAGCCGCAGCCGGAAAATTTTTCCATGGTAACAGCCACAAGACCCAACCTTAACATATAATAATATGTAAGTTTGGCTGCCGAGGCCCAACTCCTCCGACTAGGGTGCCCAAAATAAATCGACCCACCGAAAATCCGACCCTCGGTCAACTCCGGACCAAAATTGAAATTTGGATGGTACTCACTATGGACTTTGCGCAGCTACCCCCTATTATCCACGTGGCATGTCTTAACTCTAAGCTGTCCAACCATATATTGGATTTCCTGCCATTTCTTCTGGCTTCGCCACCGGCGGGTGATTTTGTTGTGAACAAATTCACAAAAGAAAAATCCTATCAACTTTTTGTAAAATGTCTCTGGGGAAACCGCTACGGCAAAACTAATGCCAAATTCGCGCTCAGCGACCCGAAAACCTAAATAGCGCACGTTTTAGGTACTTCAACCCCATTCTGGCAGACCGTCCGGCCGATGGACCCCCTCGGACCCAGGGTCAGGATCACCTATCTGGGCAAAAGCTACCTAAAAACTAATGCCAAACTTGAATTTTACGCACCGAAAAACCTATACAGGCGTTTTTAGGCTTCTGGGTCCTTGAAATAAATTTTTTTGTCAGTCACGTAACCCCGACCCAGGTCACGTGACCCTAGGCCAAGTCACGTGACCATTCCAGATGCGAAATTACTCCACCAAATAGTTTGTTCTGTGCTTACTAGAGCAACAGAACACAAAATAAATGGATTCCCAGCTTCCTTATATCAATGATCAAGGTCAAGCATATTGGCCTGAGTACCCACTTTGGTCCCGGGGGCCGAGAACCAAAATTCCTAAGTTCAGCCTGCTCAAAAGAAACCTAGGGGTCGAAATTTGTTTACATAACAACACTATGGAGGGAAATGTTCTATTTATGCATTAAAAGAAAAATTCTCTAGCCGTCTCCTGAGATCAGATCCGGTGGTGATTTTTTGTGAATTCGCTCAAAAAAAACCACAAAAATTTTTTATTTACTCACGCTACACAAGGGCTACCGGCATGAAATTGCACCATATGTAGAGGGCGGTCACTACCGTTCCACACGTACCAAAAGTTTTTGATCGGATTTCGTTTGCAAAATTGCCAGCAAAAATTCTATTTTTGATTTTTTTGTGAACATTGCTATATAGAATCAACAAAGTTAGGGTACAGTGAGGAAAATGCTACTCGTATAAATGAACAAATATAAGGAAAAATGCTCTGTTGCAAAGCAAACATATACAACAGAAAATTTGCCCCACGAACGTTTAGCGATATATCATATATGTATATCATAAATAAACCTTTACTGTTAAAATGCTACACATACCTTATACTGCTTTCACGAAAGTGGTCGTGCGTAGACGATCGTCGACGCGGGTATAAGCGTCTACATGCGTTCGCGAGCAAGAATTCGTTACGTACTATTACTATTTTAAACGGCTAAATCGGCGTGTTACAATCTGAGGCGTCGACGTCGAGGGACGTCTACGCACGACCACTTTCGTGAAAGCAGCATAAAGTATGCGTAGGTTAAGGTTCACAGGTTAAGAAAGGTTTTTTGAAAGGTAGATCAACAACTACCAATTTGTTATACGCTTTGAGGGAGTGGGTTAATGCTGTTGATAATGGTGATTGTGTAGATGTAATATATCTTGATGTTCAAAAAGCTTTTAACTAAGTCTCGCATGAAAAATTGATATATAAGCTTGAAAAAAATTGGTATCAGTGCTGCTGTGTTAAAATGGCTAAAAAATTTCCTCTCTAATAGAAGACAACGTGTTAGACTAGAGCATGAATTCTCTGATTGGATGAATGTGACTAGTGGGGTTCCTCAAGGCTCTATCCTAGGGCCTACCCTATTCATAATTTATATTAATGACTTACCATCTATTGTTACTCGAACAAAAATTTTGATGTATGCAGATGATGTAAAATTGTATTTCACCTTTAAAAAGGGGCTGTGGACTAGGGACTTACAACATAGTCTTGATGAAATTGCTGTATGGCTAGATGAATGGCAGTTGACTTTAGCAACTCACAAATGTATGGTACTTCATATTGGAAACTCTAACCCCCATCACGGTTATATCCTAAACCAAGGTCTGCTGAGCGAATCTTTTTTGCATTTCGGATTTGGGAGTGTTGATGACACCTGATTTGAAATTTCATGAACATTGTGGTCATATAGTTTCTAAAGCTTATCGTGTATTAGCTGCGCTCTTAAATAACTTTGTAACGAAAGATGTTCTTTTGCTTGTTAAACTGTATACTGCTTACGTACGTCCTATTTTAGAATCTAATTCTGAAATTTGGAATCCTTGCTTTGTGTCTGACATTGATAATGTTGAGAGTGTTCAACGGTATTTTACACGTAGAATTATTTTCCCTAGAGTTCTACCTTATGAAGAACGCTTAAGTGAACTTAATCTAGAGTCTTTGAAATCTCGCCGCGACTTTAAAGACCTGGTTTTGGTCTATAAAATAGTTAATGGATATACCCATTTGCATCCCGATGAGTTTTTCGAAGTAACAACCTCGCAAAGGGAGCTTAGGGGCCATGCTTATAAATTCAGAACACCTTTATGTAACCTGACCTGTAAGAAACATTTCTTTTCTAATAGAGTTGTATCTGCTTGGAATAATTTACCTGCTGCAGTTGTGGAGACTTCCAGCATTGAACTGTTTAAGCATCGTTTAAGACATTACCTATCTTTGTGAATCTTTTTCTCTCCGTCTTATATTTTCCTTTGCTTTCAATAAATTGAATTGAATTGAAATTGAAAAGAAGCCATGATTTTGGTTTTGTTCGTCAGAATGCTTCTACTATGGCAATACCAGGACCCAAGCCGTAAACTCACGTTTCAGAGGTCAAGGTGCTCAAAGCGTAGCCAGTGGTCGGTACTACAAAAGATCTTACACTCTTTAGGTTTAGAACCGGCCTCCGCTGAAGTATATATATATAGAAACGCGAAAAGGGCTAAACCACAGGACCATCTGGGCCCATTTCATAAAGATCTTGCAACTTGTACTTGCACTTGAGCTTGCACTTGCACTTGAACTGCAAAATCAAGTTGACAGTGTTTCATAAAACTTTTCCTGCTACTTGCGGAAATTAGCTAAGCAAATTGCAAGACTTGATAACTTGTAAACGCAAGTTCAAGTGCAAGTTTGCAAGTAGCAGATCTTTAAAACATTAACCAAAAACATTTGAAAATTCATATAAGTTTCAAAAATTAAAGAAATTGTTTGAAATTCACGCTGTATTGCGACAATAATCTAAAGAGTATTGTCATAAAATTTCTCCAAAAAAATATTAAAATTAAAATAAATTATAGCAATTTTTGCCCCATTTGTTAAGTGAAAATTCACCAACCACTTGCACCGCAAGTGCAAGTTGCAAGTGTGTGTATTGACGACTTTTATGAAACGGATTCTGACCGCAAGTGTTAGCGGACAACTTGCAACTTGCAATTCAAGTGCAAGTACGCAAGTGCCACTTGATGGTTTATGAAACACTTTACTTGTAACTTGCACATGAAGCTGCAACTTGCATATGCAAGTTGCAAATTTCAAGTTTTATGAAACTGGTCCCCTGGATAGGCGTATACGAGCATCAAAAAGGAGGAACCGAAAAACCCTCATGATCAATCAGCCAGGTGATGGTTCAAGGGAAAGTGTCCGCAGTATAAACAAACTTGAGGTGGTTCACCTGATGCACGTTGTTTTGGGTAAGTGCTGATGTGACATTTCTTTCAGTGTGCTAACAATGTGGCGGTATGGGGTTTGAAGACTTTAATCACGTCGTCGTCGTCGTCGTAGGTGGTAAATCAAGCAAATCCTATACACGGTGCGCCCGAAGCCCGCTGCCACTGAGGAAGCGAAGAACCGCCCGAGGTTTTCCCTGAGGCAGGAGAGATCCGGTGAGCTTCTCAGTTCTAACATTCGTTCACGGACAAACTTGGGGCACCTGACAATCAGATGCTCAACGTCCTCCTCCGCTGCAGAGGAGCAATGTTGGCATAGGGGCTAGGGTTAGGTAGTTATCGGGGTCAATAGAGTCCCGACAGGAGGTCAGGAGCCAGGATTTGCCAGACCTGAGCTGAGTGAGGAGTAGACCTTTAATCTACACCTGCGGCTAGTGTAGTTCATCGGCCCAATGTTCTGTAGCCCGACGCCTAGTTTTCAAGGCAGATTAAAGCCAGTCTAAAGCGGTCGGGTGCAAAAAATGTTACGGGTGGCGGTAGAATATATTTGACTGGCCTTTCTGTACACGATCTGTATCTTACCTGACTATAGACCGGTCTGGACAGGGACTAAGCACAACACTGCCTGCAGTCCAAATTGTTCAGCTCACTGGTATTGTAGTGGCAGACGTCTTTCTTTAATTTCTTTAACATTGTCTACGTGCATCCTCTCTTCATGCTGGTGACCGTAAACACTTTTTCATATCAACAATTTTAATTAATTACAGATTTAACAAATGAAAATCCCTACGCTAAACAAACCTGAAGTTTGCGTAAGTGTGATTTATCCAAGGACTCAATAAAATCACCAACAGAATCATTCAGCTTTTGTTGACTAGCTTCGGCCATTTCAAACAATACTGATGATTTCAGTTAAATTAAAAATCTCTAAATATAGCAACAAATCACGAAACTATTATACCAATGTGCTGTTTTCTAATAAAAATTTATACAAGAAATAAAAATGCTCCTCTGGAGCATGAAAAAGTAATATGGGTGATGGTTAGGTTGCAAAATCAAGAGAGGACTAGTCTTTAAAATGCTTAATATGGGGCTAGGTTAAAAAATAGAAGAGGACTAGGTTGTGAGCGAATTAATATGGGCACAGCTTCGCCGAACAACCCATATTCGCGGTTTATAAATGTAAATTATTATGCATATCCACGATACATTTGGTTTATAGTTCATAAATAACCTACAGCTACGGTATGTGTCGAGCTTTATTCGAACTTTTATTTTAGCAAACGTTTTCTTCGATAAGTGCTTCATACTAACCAGCGCATTTTACGTATCCATTTATACGGAAAATTTATATTCAAGAATAATTTAGGACTCTCCCACGATCTTCTATTTCCTCCTGACTTGGACCAATAGCTTTAGCATCATATCCTTAGACCTCTCCTAGTAGTAGAGCCTGCGGTACTTCAACACAACAAAATGATGATAATTTACGTATATAATCCTAGCAGCTAGTCTAACAGTACATGCAAACAGCTATATTCGATGAGTATTCAACTGCTTAAATTTTTTATTGACTGACATTGATAGCTCTAAGCTAAGACGGAACGTGAAATCCCGCGAATATGGGTTGTTCGGCGAAGCTGTGCCCATATTAATTCGCTCACAACCTAGTCCTCTTCTATTTTTTAACCTAGCCCCATATTAAGCATTTTAAAGACTAGTCCTCTCTTGATTTTGCAACCTAACCATCACCCATATTACTTTTTCATGCTCCAGAGGAGCATTTTTATTTCTTGTCCTTCTGTCATTTTAAAGGATCCCTTTCCAGCAATGCGGTAATGGATACAAGGAGCTTGAACAGTGACATGCTAAATGAGCGTAGTCGATTTACAATATATGCCCCCCAACAAAACGCCGAAAAACGCTAAGGGGTTTGACCACTGGTCAATAGGCCCCATAGACCGTAGTGACCACAGGTCACTTCCCTCAATTTCGGCAATATGCCCATTGAAACGAGCGTAGTCGATTTACTATATATGCCCCCTACCAAAACGCCGAAAAACGCAGTTTTAGGCCGTTTGACCAGTGGTCAATAGGCCCCGTAGGCTGTAGTGACCAGTGGTCACTTCCGTCGGTTTCCGCGATATGCCCATTGAAACCAGCGTAGTCGATTTACTATATATGCCCCCGACCAAAACCCCGAAAAACGCAGTTTTAGGCCGTTTGACCAGTGGTCAATAGGCCCCATAGGCTGTAGTGACCAGTGGTCACTTCCGTCGGTTTCGGCGATATGCCCATTGAAACGAGCGTAGTCGATTTACTATATATATATGCCCCCGACCAAAACGCCGAAAAACGCAGTTTTAGGCCGTTTGACCAGTGGTCAATAGGCCCCATAGGCTGTAGTGACCAGTGGTCACTTCCGTCGGTTTCGGCGATATGCCCATTGAAACGAGCGTAGTCGATTTACTATATATGCCCCCTACCAAAACGCCGAAAAACGCAGTTTTAGGCCGTTTGACCAGTGGTCAATAGGCCCCGTAGGCTGTAGTGACCAGTGGTCACTTCCGTCGGTTTCGGCGATATGCCCATTGAAACGAGCGTAGTCGATTTACTATATATGCCCTCGACCAAAACGCCGAAAAACGCAGTTTTAGGCCGTTTGACCAGTGGTCAATAGGCCCCATAGGCTGTAGTGGCCAGTGGTCACTTCCGTCGGTTTCGGCGATATGCCCATTGAAACGAGCGTAGTCGATTTACTAAATATGCCCCCCGACCAAAACGCCGAAAAACGCAGTTTTAGGCCGTTTGACCAATGGTCAATAGGCCCCATAGGCTGTAGTGACCAGTGGTCACTTCCGTCGGTTTCGGCGATATGCCCATTGAAACGAGCGTAGTCGATTTACTATATATGCCCCCGACCAAAACGCCGAAAAACGCAGTTTAAGCCGTTTGACCAGTGGTCAATAGGCCCCATAGACTGTAGTGACCAGTGGTCACTTCCGTCGGTTTCGGCGATATGCCCATTGAAACGAGCGTAGTCGATTTACTATATATGCCCCCGACCAAAACGCCGAAAAACGCAGTTTTAGGCCGTTTGACCAGTGGTCAATAGGCCCCATAGGCTGTAGTGGCCAGTGGTCACTTCCGTCGGTTTCGGCGATATGCCCATTGAAACGAGCGTAGTCGATTTACTATATATGCCAACGACCAAAACGCCGAAAAACGCTGTTTAGAGGGAGTTTTCCCAACTTTGACCCTGGGCGAGGAACCACGGGAGCCATGCTGACCAGTGGTCACTTCGGGCGGTATCGGCAGTATGCTCATCGTTTTCAGCGACCCCGATTTACTATATATGGGCACCACCCCAAGGCCGAAAAACGCCATTTTTAGTGACTTTTAGGCCATTTCTAGTAAAAGTGGGACTTGAAACTTTTCGCCCAAACAGGTCAAAAAATGCAAAGTTTGGGCCCATCTCCTGAAAGCTAGGAGCAAAATTAAAAAATCCCCTCGTTACTTTATGCACCCCTACTGGTAATTTTCAACAAAAGATACTAGACCTCTCCAGCTTCTACCCAGTTCTAGAAAAGTGTGACCAAAATTTGCGAAAAATAGCGAAAGTCCGACTTTGGGACCTTGGCACAGAGCCAAAATTGGCCAGGTGCCAAAATGACCAAAAAAGGTAGCATGGGGGGATCCTGTCTACCAACATACAATAGTAGTATGGTGCCAAAATGCCCACATCGTTCCAACACTTAGCCGTAAAATGCATTTCCAATAAGCGTTATTCACCGAGAAAAAAAAACAAACGCACGGTAACTATCGCCTAGTGCAAAAATTCGAAGTTTCGAATTCGAACCAAAAGTATGGTGGTACTTGTAGTACTACTCGAGTTGTTTACGATGGTAACCTTTTTACCACCGCCGGACCTCTAATTAGCTGGCACCAGGCCAACACTGTCTCCAGGGGGCCGCGCAGACGCCTTTATACCCATATTATGTAGGGGCGCTATCGCGCCCCTACATAATATCGGCGTACATACACTAGCGTAGCCAGAAAAAAATTTCGGGGGGGGGGCAAGCCAAAATTTTTCAAACTTAATTGTGGCAGTTAAAAGGGGGACGGCATGCATTTTATTACGTTAGCTTATTTTTCGGGTTTTAAATTAACAATTTTTAAGAGATATATGTAACAGCAAATAAAAGATGCCGCCTTTGAATAATTTACACAACTGACTCTATCCAGTTGGGGCGAATGGGGCGCAGCCCCCAGAAGTTGAAGAATTTGTTATTTTTGCTGCCTGAAACGAATTTTTCTGAGCACATTTTTCGTCCTTTAGTATAATCAAAAGCAGTTTGGTTTAAACAACAGAAAGCCTGTTCGTAAATTTATATGAAGGGAATTAACTAATGAAGAAATGCTAACTTGTATACATAAAGCTACAGGGTAGCGAAAACTTTTTGCTATGTTTACGATTACGTGAATTGAAAAGACATTTTAAGATTGACGAAGACGAAATATGCAATATTTCTATGAATACATGAAAAATTTTGGATTTTACTTCTAAATTGCTTTAATTTTCATCAATTCTCAGGCTCAACGCAGCCTACAGCTGCTGTCTGCGTCATAAATATTTCCTGATGGCAGATATTTTCAGGGGGGCAATCCAATTTCGGGGGGGCATGCCCCCCTGCTCCCCGGCTACGCGCCTGCGTACATACACTACTTACCGACGGATAAGCTGATTGGCGGTAATTCTATTAAGGGAGAGGGGTCGAACGCTTGTCCCGTCTTTGTTCGATTAATTTTTGGGACAGATAAAAGAAGGGTGTGGCCATAACATTTTAAAACTGGGCCACAATTGCACGTTCTGAAACGTTTATGTTCGTAAGGGATGCACGACCATAAGGGTTCTAATGAAACCATAAGTCTAAACTAAGTCACAACTTAAATCAGAGTTATGCCAGCGTAAAATCTTACGAAATTAAGGTAAGCTCAAAATTTTCCTTTAACTGATTGAATCACTGAGGATACATTAAATACTATGATTTTTTGGATAAGGCACTGGTACACTAAATTAACGAAAAAATTTTATGCAACGGGTCTTGGGGAGGAGGGGATCTTTATTTGATGGTTGAACTTCAGCTTTGAAGGTCAATTTCCTTATAGATACATGTTGATAATACTCAGCTATCTGGTATTTTTCTGCTAACGGTGTTCACATTAGCTTTGGGGGCGGTCGCTTTTTGGCCGATTTTCGACTATCTCCGATTTTACTCATTTTCACATATTTTGTAGTCCCAATGGGTCCTCAAAATCCTCAAAACAAGACAAGAGCGTTTTGCGTAATATTGCTTCTATCGTTCTGTAGCTAGGTTTTTTGGTCAAAAATAGCGTCGTTTGCAGAAACGACGCCAAAATAAAAATGACGATAGAATGACCAAGTCAAAATGTGGAAGTAGCACTCAAATTTAAAAAGAATGCAAAGTTTCTATAACTTTTAACGGCGGTTTTTCCAGTCTAAAGCAGTAATTTTGCAAAAATTTATTTTTGACGTTTGTCAAGTAAAAATGACGTTCAGAAAACAAAAATGACGAAAATTTGATGAAATCCAATTTTGAAAAAACACTGTTCTGTAGAGCCCATCAAAGGTGACCTTGACATGTGTTGACTTACTTGACTTAATGGCCCAGACGAGGACGTCCATGAATGCCGCCGCGTTCTGCCAACCATCTTTTCCAGCTGGATCTGTCCTGAGCCAAATCATACCAGTTCTGGACTCCCCGTAGAGCCGGGAGGACACAGTCCCGCCAGCGTAGGTGAGGGCGCCCGAGAGGTCTCCGCTCATTAGGGACTCGACCAAACAGGGCCAGTTTTGGGATCCGGTTGTCGGGTAGGCGGGCGATATGCCCCAGCCATCGCAATCTGGCCTGCTCAACTCTGCTGCTAGCATAGAAAGAGTTAGCAAGCTCATCATCTTGACATGTGTTAAACATAGGAAAATGAAAAATTTAGGTTAAAAAGTTCGTTGTGGCAGAAAATTTTTCGCTGTATGAAAAAAACAGCGCTACAACTTTGTTGTAAATGTTAAGGACATATCAGAAAGTGCAGATAACCCTTCTGGTACAAATGCGTTGAGTGGAGGACTTTTGGCGATTTCTCAAAGTCAAAATTTTGGAAATTTGGTGCTTTTTGTACCACAAAAAACAGGACCAGCAAAACACGCCTCTCCTGCACGATTGGCAAAAGCTACAGAAATCGTTTATAGATAGTTGCACTTTACGCATACACAGAATTCTTATGACTGCAAATTTCTGCCATTTCTAGCGCTCTCAAAAAACTTACCACAAAATGTGTTAATTTTGCCAAAAATCATCATTTTTCACAATTTTCACGTTCTTTTAATAAGTTCTCACTCGTTACCCATTCGAAAGTCACCAAAATTGGTACATAAAACTCTCAATGCCGGCCGGACATTATGGTAAAGGCAAATGTTTCAAGTCGGACTAGAATATATCCTGCAAAACATCAATACAATCTTCTGGAGATATATATAACCATGTTGTCCTCTTCACCGACTCCAGAAGCGTGGTGGAAAAACTGTCCACTGGTCCACCGGACCGTGGTAGTCAGCTGGTCATGAACATCTGGGATCTGATCTCACGCCTCACCAAACGTGGAGGAAAATGAACGGACTGGCCAGGCCGCGAAGTTAGGATCAATATATGACCAGTCTGAGGTATCCGTAGACCTGGACTCGGCAAAGGCAGCCATTGAAAGGAAAGTAAAAGCAGACTGGCATGGCAAGCGCAGGAAGGATCTAAACTATTGGATCAGTCAGGACGGGCGGCCTGAGCCTATGGATGGGCTGGCGCTTAAGGGGGGGGGGGCTACGAACGGTTTTGCACAACTTATTCAGAGAGACCTGCCTTTTGGCGTATGATTAGCTAACATATCAAGGTTAAATAGTCCGTAGTGGGCATTATTATATCTAACACATATCGATTCTGGCACTACGCCAAAGTAGAAATTTTGGTGCGAAAAGTGGGTTTTTTGAAAAAGCTTTTCTGAATTCTGGTGGATTAACGGTTTGACCAATTCTGAAACTTTTTGCCACAAATGTTAACTGTTACCAGTGCTAAATATTAAAAGTATTCCGGCTTTCGAGCGTTGCTTCCTTCTTTAGTTATAACAGCTCAAAGTTTGAAATTTTGCAAAAAGTTGCGAGGTGACCGTGCGCCGTTTTCGATCTAATAAAATTGGCAGCCCCTAGCCTACCCCAGCTTTTTACCAGTTATTAGCTCTAATAGGGGCATACTGTCTGTGAGTTTCAAGGGCTTTGGTTTTCTGGTTAGTGTGCTAGCCAACTTTTTGTTAAGAAATAACCCCTATTTTTAGGGCCTGAAAAGCTAGCTAAGCGCAGTAAAAATGGGGTCAAAATATTTTTGTTTCCGATTTTGCCGAAAAAGGTGGTTATAGCGGTTATTTGACCTGCTGAATCCGAATATGAAATCCGTTTTTCGATATGACGCTTCCTTCCTTCAGTACGTGCTTACAACTGTCTTAGAGCTTTCTGGAGCGATCGCCATCCATACTTCGAGAAATCAATCTAGCATTTATAAACATTGGAGCGAGGTTTAGTGACATAGCTTTCGGCACATCTTGGTGCACTCACTGGCCTGTAATGTGCAAAGTTTCAGCCGATTCTGCCACAGTACTTTGGAGTAATTCACTCACATCTTCGAAATGGCGGCCAAATAACAGCGACAATATCGATAATATAATCCAGCACTGCGAACACAGGGATTAACGAAATCACGTCATTTATACCAAAGTTAAGACAGATACTTGGAGTATTAATTGCCGCAAAGTTTGGTTCATTTGGTAAACCACAACTCATTAGAAGTTAGTTAACCTCCACCCGTATAGACCTACAACACCCAATTTTTCGCATTTTGATCGTATCGCACAGAAAAGAGGCAATGGTCTAGAGATTATTTTACGCGATATCAAAGCACTATATGTCAGAACTAATTCTGAAAATTTCGGTACTGTGCCTTGCACATAGCGACCAGGGCGAGGCGAAGTTTGTGTACGTGTCATGTCGAGCTTTGGACCGATAACACCAACTTCTCGATGGCTCCACAGGACGCTACGCTGTATGAAATTCTTTCAAACTTTAAACCATTTTACACTTAACCTAATACTATTCTGTGGCAAAAGACTAGCTAACTTTTCCAACATCGAACTTTTAGTGAACTTCGTAGCCCCCCCCCCTTAATAGGAAGCAGAGTGTCCTCATATCCCAACTGTGAACTGGACACTCGCTAGTTTGTCGGCAGTATCTGCACAGAATAGGAAAAGAAGATTCCGCATGGTTGCAGATACTCCAACGAGGAGGAGGAGGATTCGGTGAGCACCTGCTGCCCGGGTATCCAGCAACGACTCCCAGAGAAAGGAAGTCTTTGGATCAGAACAGCTGTCCGCCAGGGAGATGCTTCAGTCACCTGGGAAAGTCCTGAGTTCCTGGATCGGGCCGGTCGATTGTGACCGAATCATATGGTTCATCCGAGATGCTGAGGCGAAGAAGCAGAAGAATCCATTGCGAACGACTGAGTGGCTATGTCGGAGTCAGTTTTAGCACAGAAATATTAGCCAACCAACAGTATTAATTTGCCATATTAGTTGGCCCCAATTTCGCTGCCGTTCTGTCTCGACTTGACCTTGGACGGCAAATCACAGAAATTTTCAAGTTTTCCAAATTTGACCCAAAATATCTCTGCCACCGTTTGGTTTCGAACTCCCATATTTTGTTTTGTTTTTGAGAACATATTATGTACCTATATTGTGTGTGAAACCCGATTACCGGACAACTGCGCCACAGAATTTTATTTTCAGACTCAGTTGTCAGTGGGGACAAATGTCCTAGATCTCACCGGACAACTGCCCCACTGACAACTGCCCCACGGTCATTTGCCTTACTGGACAAATGCACCACTGGACAACTGCCCCACTGGACAATTGCCCCACAGAATTTTATTTTCAAACTCAGGTGTACATTTTCACGTGTATTTTTTAATTTCCATTAAGTTACCGTCGGGATGGGCGAGTGGTCGAAGGCGCTGGTAAGAACTTCCGATCTTACGGTCGGTGGTTCGATCCTCGGAGGCCACAAAGCCATCCTGACTCTAGCCAACCCAGGCTATCCATCCTTAACTGGTCGGTAAATGGGTACCACTACGGTGGGAAGGTAACAGGAGTCTGTGTAGAAGGGCCGGCCCCTCTTCCACGAATGCAGTCATCATTTGAGGTGACACTCCTGGCTCTACGGCTGAGAATCCGGGGATCAGCACCGGCACCCCACGTCCTGTGGCAGGATGGAGGATATCTCCTGGGGGTAAACCTTTACCTTTTTTACATTAAGTTGCAGCTATTCTTTAATATCAAGTCACAGCCACCTTACAATTTATAAGTTAATTTAGTAGCTTTTAGCAAGTTTTTAGCAAGACAAAAATAAAACGCGTACAACTTCACTTTCTACCTTGACTTTATTTTTCAACCATCACCAAATTAGAACTATGAAAATATGTACATATGATGCTATATTACAAAAAATTGGAGGCCCAATTTTACAGTGACAATTGTTTACCAAACAGACATTTGGCAAAAGTTCGAAATGCTTAGGCTGAGATCTTTTGTTAAATTTCATGCTTGCCCATGAGCATGAAAATTTGTTAAATTTAAGAATTAGTTGTTTAAATTTTTTCTCAAAAAGTAAAATGCCTTTGCCATCAAAAAGAAAGAAGTTTGCTCTCACAGTAAAGGTTTTAAGAAATCGTAATTCTGTTGAAAATAGAAAAGTTTCAATAAACCGCATTTTAATTTTCAAACAGTTTCCCAGGTTGACTTATAAGGTGAATTAAAGTTAAATTAAATTATAAATTATAAGGTGACTTGATATTAAAGAGTAGTTGCAACTTAATAGAAATTGAAAAATACACGTAAAAATGTACACCTGAATTTGAAAATAAAATTCGGAGGGGCAGTGTGCCCGGTGGGGCAGTTGTCCAGTAGGGCAAATGACGTGGGGCAGTTGCCAGTGGGGCAAATCTCCTAGATCCGTGAAACCCATTAATCATCATTGTGTCAAATGGCAACTGTGAAGCCAGAGTCTACTAGCCTGCAGAGATTATGATTTATGCTTATAAATTTCAGAATTATGAAACTTAACTGTGCAATAATAACTACAAGTATTATTTATAAACAAGAAATTTCAAGTGTGTAAATAAGGTTAGTTTTTCTGATCAAAATAAATAATCCGGCAACGTATAGGCCTGCATATGGTTTGATAAAATATATGTGCAGACAGTAGCAAGGGGTATGAGGACTTTCTACCCCCATAGACCAGGAACTGGTCCAACTTTGATAACTGCATTGTACTTTCCATAACTACATACAATGTAGAAAATGTTATTCCAGCATGAAACATCAAAAAGCCGACTGTAATGTAACTAACTACAGTACAATGTAAAGCCTACGTATATTTCTTTTATGAAACAGAAGACTATATCAAATGTAAAACCCTACACTGCAGTGTGCCGAATGTATATAATGTAGTAAATGTAGTTTTATAAAATAGGCCCTGGTCGTGCATTTTTACTGCTTGAATTTTTGGATTCCTCGGGCCGAATTTAGTTTGTATACAAAATTTTATCCGGTTCGGACAAAAACTGAAAATGGTTTTTCCTGTGTGGTGCACTCAATCCTGTATAAGAATGTTCGTTTTCGACACAATGAATGTTTGGGAGGTTACTTTTATTTTACCGGTGTCAAAGCAATCCAATATCCGGTGCATTTCCGATTCTGTGCTTTAAAATTTGAGACTTCATGGGCTATTATCTCAGTATCCGATGGCCCTGTAAGACAATTTATTTCAATAAGATGTTATTTGGTTTGGTCTATATGGTTAACACGCCTCAACATAAATTTACTTCTTATCTGCTGTAATTTGTGAATAAAAGCGTTTTTTTAAAAATTGGCGATTTTTGTGTTGTATCTAACTGTAAACCGGACATGAGATTTGATCCTATACGCTTGTCTTTGTCGAATGCAGAATCACTTATATATTCTGGATCGATTTTTAAAACGCTGCCATTCACAGATTACAGAAGATATTAAACAAACTTAGGTTGAGACTTGTTAAGCCCGGTTCATACCTATTTCCCGTTTGTCCGTTTCTCCGAGTTTCCGTTCCTCCGTTTGACCGTTTTGCTGAACTCACAGATCAGTTCATACATCGCTTCCATTTGTCTGGTTTGCCTGTACGGAATTATTCCTACTTGTTGGTTACGGACAACCGGAAAAGTAGAGCAGTGTTGAATTGCAAACGGACATCCCTTACGGACAAACAAACGGAAAACTATTAATCAACAGCTCAAACGGACAAACGGAAAGGTATGAATCAGTATGTGAGCGGACAAACGGACTACCAAAAACGGACAAACGGACAGAGGTATGAACCGGTCTTAAGGCATAGACCAAACATTTTAATGAAATAATTTGACTTCCGGGATAACCGGATATTGAGATTAATGAAATCTCAAATTTCAAAGCTCAGAATCGGAGATGGAATGGATCGCTTTGACGCCAGTATAATGAAAAAAGCTTCCCATGCATTCATTGTGCGAAAAACGAACATTTCTATCCGGGATTGAGAGCGGAAAACACCATTCTTCCCTATGTTTTTCAAACCAGATGCGACTATAAATCAAACAATTTTGGTCTAAAATGGAAAAAGTTTTGTACAGAAACTAAATTTGACCCGAGGATTCCAAAAATCCAATCAGAAAAACTACACGACCAGCCCATCGTGTTGTACAGGTTTCGTAAACTGGTCATCCTGTTACCGGAAAAGCATCTGGATGCGACCTTGATTTTTCGAAATGTTTTCGACATAGCACCAATATATATACTAAAGTAGGAGTTATTTAGGATTTTCCTTCTGAACAAGAGCTGTTATCGATTTAGCATCCATAACCGAATATATACACAGGAAACGGATGATGGTTTTTTTAACGGATTTCCCTCCTCCTGAGAATTCTAAAAATATATACGTTATGCAGCCGTTAACCGCTGAGGAAACAATAACAACAGCAAGCCTGGCAAATCAGCATTTCTACTAAACAACTGCTGACGTGGGATTAAGATAGGAAACAATGTCGTTATATATAGTGTACTAGTAAAATACACATATTGAAGAGTATTTTGAGTCGTTTGAAGCAAGCCTAGAAATAACAACTTTAGCGAGCAAATGTAATCAACCCTATGGAACCAAAACTTTATTCGCGAACAAAAGCATAATAAAGCGAAGCATAACATAGGACCACACCATTACTATATAATTACACGTACAATACCACCACGCGTAAGAGAAAGCTAAAACATTAACCAGAAAACGCTGAAAAGTTAAAAAGGACTGCTTCATAGCAACGCTCGCAACAATGGTTAAAAACACAAACATGGAAAATGTTCAGAGTTCAAAGAAATTCGCCTGCAAACTATTCAGACACTTTTCCTTTTGAACTCATGTGTTAACATTTATAGGGCAGACAAAATTGACTAAACAATATATTCTATTCATTCATACTGGTAACGATGTCTACAGAAACAGCTAGGGTCATACAATTATAGTTCAACTTTTGACTAGTTCAGCTTTCTCATCAGATTGCCTGAAAAATAAAATAAATATATTCAGCAATAGCACATAATAAATAAGAGTGTGACAAGCGCCACACTAGTTATTAGATGGCAGGCATCATCTGCACAATCCCTGTTGATTCCCCACAACTAAATACCCAGTATATACTAACCTGTAATGTAACCGTAAATTATGCCAGCTTGGAGCAACACGCAAGCGTAGCGGGCAAAAATGTTTGAAGTGAAGATACAGTATAGCTCAAAACAAAGTTAATTTTTTGGGAACTTCACAAACTCTGCGAACTTCGCGAAGCAATAGACATTTCGCTAAATTCAGAGAAGTTCGCGAACTTCGTGAAATCGTTAGCTAGCTAATCTGAAGGGTCTTCTCCATATCTACCAAAAATTGGTAAAAAATTTAAAATCTAATTTGGACTCAAGATTTGGTACCATCGCGAAGTTCAAAATTGGTAAAGAAGTTTAAAGGAATTTGGACTCCAAATTAGATTTTAAACTTCGTTAAGCTTTTAGCGAACTTCGCGAAGGTACCAAGATCTTGAGTCCAAATTAGATTTTAGAATTTTTCTACCAATTTTTGGTAGATATGGACAAAACCCCTCAATTTAGCTAGCTAACGATTTCGCGTAGTTCTTAGCGAAATGTCTCTTGCTTCGCGAAGTTCGCGGAGTTGGCGAACTTTGCAAAAAATTAACTTTGTTTTGAGCTAAACTGTATCTTCACTTCAAACATTTTTGCTCGCTACGCTTGCGTTGTCTAAGCTGGCATAATTTACGGTTACATTACAGGTTAGTATATATCAAGTATTTAGTTGTGGGGAATCAACAGGATTGTGCAGATGATGCTCTGCTATCTAATAACTAGTGTGGCGCTTGTCACACTCTTATTTATTATGTGCTATTGCTGAATATATTTATTTTATTTTTCAGGCAATCTGATGAGAAAGCTGAACTAGTCAAAAGTTGAACTATAATTGTATGACCCTAGCTGTTTCTAGACATCGTTACCAGTATGAATGAATAGAATATATTGTTTAGTCAATTTTGTCTGCCCTATAAATGTTAACACATGAGTTCAAAAGGAAAAAGTGTCTGAATAGTTTGCAGGCGAATTTCTTTTTTGAACTCTGAACATTTTCCATGTTTGTGTTTTTAACCATTGTTGCGAGCGTTGCTATGAAGCAGTCCTTTTTAACTTTTCAGCGTTTTCTGGTTAATGTTTTAGCTTTCTCTTTACGCGTGGTGGTATTGTACGTGTAATTATATAGTAATGGTGTGGTCCTATGTTATGCTTCGCTTTATTATGCTTTTTGTTCGCGAATAAAGTTTTGGTTCCATAGGGTTGATTACATTTGCCGCCAAAGTTGTTATTTCTAGGCTTGCTTCAAACGACTCAAAATACTCTTCAATATGTGTATTTTACTAGTACACTATATATAACGACATTGTTTCCTATCTTAATCCCACGTCAGCAGTTGTTTAGTAGAAATGCTGATTTGCCAGGCTTGCTGTTGTTATTGTTTCCTCAGCGGTTAACGGCTGCATAACGTATATATTTTTAGAATTCTCAGGAGGAGGGAAATCCGTTAAAAAAACCATCATCCGTTTCCTGTGTATATATTCGGTTATGGATGCTAAATCGATAACAGCTCTTGTTCAGAAGGAAAATCCTAAATAACTCCTACTTTAGTATATATATTGGTGCTATGTCGAAAACATTTCGAAAAATCAGGTCGCATCCGGTCATTTTCCGGTAACAGGATGACCAGTTTACGAAACCTGTACAACACGATGGGCTGGTCGTGTAGTTTTTCTGATTGGATTTTTGGAATCCTCGGGTCAAATTTAGTTTCTGTACAAAACTTTTTCCATTTTAGACCAAAATTGTTTGATTTATAGTCGCATCTGTCGAAAAACATAGGAAGTATCGGTGTGCTCTTTTCCCGCTCTCAATCCCGGATAGAAATGTTCGTTTTTTCGCACAATGAATGCATGGGAAGCTTTTTTCATTATACTGGCGTCAAAGCGATCCATTCCATCTCCGATTCTGAGCTTTGAAATTTGAGATTTCATTAATCTCAATATCCGGTTATCCCGGAAGTCAAATTATTTCATTAAAATGTTTGGTCTATGCCTTAAGACCGGTTCATACCTCTGTCCGTTTGTCCGTTTTTGGTAGTCCGTTTGTCCGCTCACATACTGATTCATACCTTTCCGTTTGTCCGTTTGAGCTGTTGATTAATAGTTTTCCGTTTGTTTGTCCGTAAGGGATGTCCGTTTGCAATTCAACACTGCTCTACTTTTCCGGTTGTCCGTAACCAACAAGTAGGAATAATTCCGTACAGGCAAACCAGACAAATGGAAGCGATGTATGAACTGATCTGTGAGTTCAGCAAAACGGTCAAACGGAGGAACGGAAACTCGGAGAAACGGACAAACGGGAAATAGGTATGAACCGGAAGTAATGTCTCAACCTAAGCTTGTTTAATATCTTCTGTAATCTGTGAATGGCAGCGTTTTAAAAATCGATCCAGAATATATAAGTGATTCTGCATTCGACAAAGACAAGCGTATAGGATCAAATCTCATGTCCGGTTTTACAGTTAGATACAACACAAAAATCGCCAATTTTTAAAACGCTGCCATTCACAAATTACAGCAGATAAGAAGTAAATTTAGGTTGAGGCGTGTTAACCATATAGACCAAACCAAATAACATCTTATTGAAATAAATTGTCCACCAGGAGCAATACGTAACTGAACGAAGTACA